>SNQN01003653.1:0-59048 GCA_008642245.1 Bassia scoparia | reverse complement strand
GTATCACTCTTATTTAAGAATGGGTAGTTTACCCGGTGAATGACCCTAAGTTTTTATAATACCATTTCACTCATGTGACCGAATTTTAGAATAGTGAAAAAATAGTGGTCCCAATAAAAAAACATGGTTTAACTTATTTTTAGGAATTTATTATAAGGACTAAAAAAATAATATTTTCAAAGCGCTTACCAATCCACTTATTAATTTTTTTTGAAGTAGAAAATCTTCGGCCTCACTTTTATCAATTGCATCTTCTAATTTCCCTTTCATGTAGCGATTTCTAGCTATGGAAGCACGTACAAAATTATTTATGTGCTCATTTCTTGTGTAGTTTGGAGTGAAGAAATTAAAGGAAAACCAGCGGAGCTGCGATGGATGAGGCGTGCTATGAAGGTTGTGTAGGTATGCTTAGTTTTCCTATTTAATTCATACTGTGATGTTGTAGTGTGTGAATAAGCTAACATGTATACATGTAATCTTTGCAGAAAAATGATTAGCAAAAAGAACATGATATCTTTTTCTTAGATATATAGTCAATTAATGGGTGTTATATGACTACTTCAGAACTTGTGTATACAATTTGTAACTAATTGGATGTTTTGTAAATCATACTATACTCTTTAAAGATTATTTCCCCTTTAAAACGATCATACTCTTTAGCTTCTTAAACTGAGTACTGCAGATCGAATAAAGAATCAAGATAAAGAATCAAAGAAAAGTAATACTTTGATCTGTATAACAATATATTAGGTAGGAGTTTTGGCACTATGATTTTTGCTCTGGAGCAGGATACAATAATACTTGGTTTAACTTCACACCAAGGGTACTTATGATTTCTATATATCGGGAAATGTAATAGAATGTTGTCTTTCATAGTTTGCCCGTATAACATAATACCTATCAGTTGTATGCATTCTTTTGAATAATTATCTTCTTATAAATCTTCGGTAAATATGCTTAAATTGATGTGCGAAACGTAACTCCGGTTCTTATCTAATTTCCTTCAAATAGTTTTTGTTAAGCACAAGTATGATATACAACTATTGCAATTGAAACGAAGGCTATTGCCACTTACCAATCTTTATAATATGCAATCTATATTTAATTAATTTATTAAGATTACCCTTTTGCATTACAGTCTAAGATAATTTTAACTCTTCTTACTATYTCTAGAAGTTATCTATCCATATATATACCTTACTTTCCACATGTCGATGAATATATGCAACAATAAAATTTTATTTAAATAAAAAAGATATAGAATATTATTGTTGTGACAATAAAGTCAAACTATTCAAAACCCAAAATACTGATGCAATTAAAAAGTCAATAACAATTGGCCATTATTAAAAACGCTCAATAACTGCATTATACATTAGTATCATTCTACTTTTCAATTTTAATCATGTACTTCTTTTTTGTGGAAGAGTGTTGCATCGAACTCGACTCCCCATTGATCTCGTCATTTGATGCATCTTCTAGAGGCCTTTTTNTCTAGAAGTTATCTATCCATATATATACCTTACTTTCCACATGTCGATGAATATATGCAACAATAAAATTTTATTTAAATAAAAAAGATATAGAATATTATTGTTGTGACAATAAAGTCAAACTATTCAAAACCCAAAATACTGATGCAATTAAAAAGTCAATAACAATTGGCCATTATTAAAAACGCTCAATAACTGCATTATACATTAGTATCATTCTACTTTTCAATTTTAATCATGTACTTCTTTTTTGTGGAAGAGTGTTGCATCGAACTCGACTCCCCATTGATCTCGTCATTTGATGCATCTTCTAGAGGCCTTTTTGTTCGGTGMAGAGACATGAAGGAGATTCTTCGTTATCACACGTGTAAGAGGACGATTTCTACAAAATGTAATTACAAATCAATACAATATAAGGAGTAAAAAATTACAATTAAAGTAGAATAAATTAAGTAAATATTAGATATGTGACCTTCTTTTTCTCAAGCAATTCTTTTGAAGGTTTAATAATAGAATTTATTAAACCCAAGAAATATACATAATTCAATAGGTCATAAAGTGCAATAAATTACCTTAGAAACGCCCTYGTCGTAAAARAATGATTATAGTAATTCTTCATCATCACTAATTTTCACAACAGTGTACTTGTCCCAATTAGTTTCAAGGTTGTAATTAGAAATTTGATAGTGGAATTAAAACTTTTTATCCATGATCATGTTAAGTTCTTTATGTAAGGATTCCTCAGCTTCATCCTACATGTATCGAGAAGTATTAAAAATACATTAGCGTTTATAGTATAGAATATAGTTTAGGTTTTTAAAGGTATCATGTCAATCCAATTGTCATTGGTGTCGCTTTTCTTACAAAAAAAATAACAACCTTTTGAATTCTCTGTTTCAGTTCCATTGTCGAAATTTGTAAGATTTAAAAGATTTCATGATCAAACATGACAAAACTCGCAATTCCACTATAATCTTCAACTGTTACGATAATCTTGCACCTATACTAATGGTTCAAAATTAAACTATTTGATAAAGGAATTAATTACTCTGCATGCTAAATTACAATTGCTTTGCATGTTTGTACATGGAGGAACAACTCGTGCATGTTATAGATGCGTTAAAGTAAATATTTTCTTCCTATATTCTCTACGTAGAGAATATAAACTATTATTATACTTCATAGGATATTCATATCAATTCATACTTTCATTTTATTGTTGCATATTCAATATTTTCATACTATATGAATCTATATTAATATCATATCTTACTATTTTTCATACTTTCACTTTATTGTTGCATATTCAGACCAAATTTTCAATAATTTTTTTTTTGCATAACTAAGCAATCAATTCATGGGTATATATTCATAGTAAAAAATTATGATCATTTTATATACTCCCTCCATTCCTTGAAGTTCCTACCGTACACTATTTGGGTGTAAAATATGGAAACTAATATAATATAACAAGTGGGGTTAAAAAGTAAMTTTAGATTGGAGAGAGAAACAAATAAAAGTGCATTGTTTAATACACATGAGTGTATTGCAAGTGACATGATGAGTTCCACATGGTGGGTCGCCACAATTAAAAAAATTATATAAGGTTTCCTAAAATGGAATAAAGTGGGAGTGGTAGGAACTTCATGGAACGTCCAAATGAGGAAAGTGGTAGGAACTTCAAGGAACGAAGGAAGTAGTTAGTAATAAAAATATTAAAATACCTTTTTGGAGCAGATTTCATAATTGAATCATATTTCGAGCACCAATATTAAGCAAGAATCTATTGGGCTTAGAAAGAAAATATAGCAAGAATTATTATACTATTAGTGTAATAATAAAGGAAGAATATTGTTGGACTTAGGAAGAAAATATAGAGAGGAAGAATATACTATCCAAACAACAAAAAAAGTGAACATAAAATTACTGTTCACAATGAATAGTGAACGGACCATTTCGCCCTTGCCCTATGCCACATCAGCTTAGAACATGTGTGCTTATCTTTCAAAGTTCCCAATTCAGAACATGATGTCCAACATTCATCAACAAGTTCCCTCAACTACCTCCCAACCTCCTCCTTCACCACAACATGCATGGCTCGATTTTTCCCCCTCCGCAACGGTTCTTCTCTCTAATTCTGCGGCCATTTTCCGTTGCCGTCTCACCGCAGCTGCTTCCTTACGATGTCACAGGTTCGTGTTTGCAAGGCCCGACAACAAATCGGTGTTCTGCTACCGATGGACCGATGGAACAAGGGGATCGCTCGTTTGTTGGGGCTTAGGAAAGCTTTGGTGCGGTCTCAGAATGAATTACAGGTTAGTTGATATGTTATGATTGTAATGGGTTTGGTTTAACTTTGGTTATGATGTTTATTTAGGTACGCTTTCGGGAAATGGGAGTTTTCTCGTTTTAGTGTAAACTGAAAACACCATAAGCCATCATCAACCTCGGTAAAACAAACAAGCTGAAAATAGAAGAGAAAACAAAACATGGTGAGAAGAAAAGTAGCAGATAAATTGTATTGATAGTTTATTGATTGAAATGGTTTCTTCATATTGGCGTCGTTTCTACCCACCCAAATCTACCTCGCTTGCTGCGCATTGAAGCCGTTGGCTATCAAGTCGGTCATCAGCTCCTGAAAGAGGTACTTCTTTTTTTTAATTTCGCAAACCATATTTTTCGATTCAAATTATACGATTTGCTCCTAAATTTCGTAGCGGTTCTTGTATTCTGTTGATGATTTCTGAGATTTATTGATGACTGTATGTGATCTATTTGTTTTGGAATTCTATATCGATTTTGTTCTATATTTTTGATTTTGACGAATTGGTGAGGAATTTTTGATTAATTTATGAATTTGTATTACGAAAAATGGCTGGCCCATTTTGAGAATTTGTTTGCGATTTATGAAATTGCTGAAATGTCCTCAATAGGAGTTGTATCAGTTTCAGGTCTTTTAAGAGAAATGATATTGGTTGAGAGGTAATGTTCGTTAGCAGGAAGAATCATTAAATTAACACATTGTCTGATGAAAAGTTGTTTAATTAACCTTTAATTTGTCTGTGTTAATTGAGTAATTCCATTTTTAATTCGATCTTGATTAGATGATAGTTTCAAGGAATGGATATTCTTGTGCCCGTTGTAATTATGCTAATTGAAGAGCTTCTACTGTATTGTACATTTTATTTTTTTGCGTGATGTAAAGTTTGATCTTTATAATTTGGTTGAACATGACAGTCTTTCATGTATATTACTATTGTAGCGAGATGTGATTATCCGACTATATCCTGTTACAGTAGGATGAAATGAGATATAATTTAGAGCATCTTAAGGGGTAGGATAGGATTTTGCTTTGAATTGTTTAGTACATTAAATGTGTTGTCGTGCAATTGTGAGAAGAAAAAAAAATCAGCTTTCATTCAATCATTGTGAAGCTTTCAGTTTACTCTCAAATCTCGAACACTAATTCAACTCATCAGCATTTATCCCAGTTGGGTGATTTTATTCTTATTTGCAATTGTCGATTTAGCTCAAATTTACATTGCGCAAATTGATTGATTTTGTTCAGTTTTTATTATCGAATTGATATTGTGGAGAAAATTCTGATTGTTTTGTTATTGGATCTGTTTATTGATTCTTCTGTTTTTCTTTCCGATTTAGGAATTGATTGGCTGTTCATGGTTCGTGATGATTGAATAGTATGATTGATGCATCTTATATAAATGAGCCCTAAGGAATTTGATATTGAATTCGTTATCGGATGCGTTCACTGTTTTGCAAAGTTTCATTTTGACCGTGTTTGACCAGTCGAACAAACTCAAATATCCAACAAAGAATCTGCAGCTCATAGCTGTAATTGCTGATGAGTATGACCTATCCTGAGCAATTTTTTTTTCTTTTTACGTTTATATTTTTTCTATTGATTGAGATATGCATCTTAGCTTCAAGTATTGATTGTGCATTCCCAGAAGTGTTTAGTTAGATTGAGTTCAATTTGACTAAGCTCAAGCACCATGATTTGTGTTCAAGAGGATAACTTTGTTTTGATCATTATTGATGCTTGTTAGCTTCGTTTTAATGATTTAGTATGTCATCGCTATTGTTATTTATACTAATTACAAGCTATGAAATATATGTGAGGGTGACTCATGAGTCGATGATATTGTCTTGTAAACTCCCAAAGTGTTAGGGTTGTGTTCTTTAAAAACAAAAGGCCTTGTCAGAAAAGCTAATCCATGTGCTTAGTGAGGTATGTTAAAATTGGGGTTTTCCCCGGTTTGTGTTTCTTCATTTATTGGATTTCTGGTTAGGGTTTGAAACTATAATTAGGGTTTTTCGATTTGGGTTTTTTTTTCCGTTTTTAGTTCATATAGGATAAGGTTTTGAATGTCGAAAAAAGAGTGAAACTAATTTGTTACTTTTCCCGAGCAGGCTACCAATATCAAATTGAAGGTTTGATACTGGCTGCAATTGGAGGTTGATTGGAGATGTGATTGGATTCGCAATTTCAGTATCTATGGAATCTGTTGTTGCAAGATCAGGGTACGTTCTTTTGTGACCATTTGTGTTTTTATTACTCTATCCCTTGCAGCTGGAGAATTTGATGTTTAAATATCTCTGGAAAACGTCTTTTCGTTGTTTAATTTAGCTCTTATTAAATCATAACTGTAACTACTTATCCAATTTTAAGCTCTCAAATTTCCATCAAAACTGGTTTAAATGATAGCTGGAATGTATTACTTTTCTTTAAAGAATGTAAAAACCAAGATTATTTTTCTGTTATCAAGAAAGAAAATGTCACAACTGCTGACAATACATGGTTTTTGTAGTTCAACTTAAATATACTCGAAAATAGCTCTTAGTCTTAAATGAACCATAACATTTTTTTTTCTTAACCTTACCTGATTCGTTATCATGAGGAAAGTTTTGCAATTGAGCCCTAATTTTTTATTACTCCAATTTTTATGTTCTTACATTTATTATTAGATCTGTTTTTTATTACTCGAACTTCTATGTTCTGGGTATTGAAATTTCTGGTGATTTTTGCCATTCTTGTTCGATTGTTGAATATGGTGGAAGAACATACAGAGGAAATAAAAAAGGATGAAAAAATGAGAAAATGTAGGGGTTTTTTATAATACATTGATGTCGGTTGATTGTTTGAAAAAGGCTTTATATGTTTTTCTTATCTTTTGATCATTATGGTGCATGATTATTGCTTGGTTTATTTGTACTTATTCATCTTGCATAAAGTAATTCATTTTAACATTGAGGAGATGTAGTGAATTGCATCTTGGATGATTAGTTCATTAATCTTTCTTTTCAATATTTATGAAAGAGCAAATGAAAAGTTCAAAAAGACAGAGAAGGCTTTCAAAAAAGCTAAAGGAAAAGGAAGGAGATGTTGAAACTAACCAATGTTGTATGAGGTTTTTATACAGTAGATTAGTTAATAACATCCCATCCAAATAACGTGAAAGTCCATGTTTCCACAAATCAATGCTGGAGAATTGCAAAAATTTTTCTAATTTGATTGAATGCAAAATTATAGTTTAATAGATTTTGTTTTAGTTACTTCTTGCGTTAAAACTCTCTCTATCGCTGCACCAATAAGAAAAATAAAAGTAATTCTGCTGTAGGTTTTGAGAGTTGTGCCAAGAAGTTGTGTCTTGTAACCCTGTGAGAGTTGAAAAGGAAGTACTCATTGTCATCAATTTTTTGTTGCTCCCATGGTCACCAGGAATCTTTCAGGAAGCAGAGCTAAATGCAGTGGGAGGTTTTTTCTCCTGACTTGGCTGATTCAATTATTAGCCAGTTTATGCTTGGCTATGTCCTATGATGATTCTTTGGTGTCTATGTAGGTTGTGCAAGTACACCTAATGATTATAGGTGGGCTATCCTCTGATGATAGTGTTTATCAGTATCAGCTACTGTGTCTGTGCAGGCCAAAAGCCTGTTTAAAGTTATTGCAAAGTCATTCTTCCATTTGATTCATCTCATATTTGATTGATAATATCTCTTCAAGTAGTGTGGGTTATGTTTAGTTCTGCTTTTTATCTGATAAAAAATTTCCTTTCATCAAGAAATATAGTTACTCTCTATAAATTAGTCACTACCTTCTCCGTGCTTGGACTCCTAGGGCAATTTTTCTTAGTGTGAAATGAGTGTGATTGAGAATATGTGATTAAGCCCAAATAGAGAGAAATCGGAAAGAGTAAGCCGAATTAGAATTGTCCACCATCAACACCACATACCACCACCAATGACCACAGGAACTACCACCAACAAACCATCGCATCACACAACAGGCAGCACCTTCCAACAATTATACAGACCACTCCAATGATTATTGATTCCTCCTCAATATATATTCCCTAAACTAGCCTTCCCCACTATTTTGATTCCTTGCCGAATTTCAATGGTTAGTAAGTTCATGATAGGATGAAATATCACTTAGTTCTTTGTCTTTCCTTTCTTTCCATCGAAAAACCTCTCTATCAAACCAAGTTTTCTAAAGTCTTAAGAAGGAGATTACTGGATTTGTGAATGAGTGACCAAAAACCAATCAATTAGTCACCATCATTTTTTACAAAATCATTCAAAGCCTGGATCCCAAAAGTGGGGTCACTTCATGAACCAAATATGACTTGATTCCATGTTTGTAATCAATTAAACAGAGTCCTTCATCATCCCTACCCAATCAATAGAACGCTATCCCCCTCAAGCAAAATCCCATTGCTTCCTTTTTATTTATTTTTATCTAATTCCTTTCCCAACCATTGTCCCTCTTTGGTCTACCCCTACCGTCTTTAAGTTCTCCATGATCCTAATTTTATATAAAATTAATGTTGTGATTATTTTGCGTTTGATTATTGCATGGTTGTGATTTGGAGTTGCTTAGTCCGTCTGATAAACAGTGACTAACAACCATTTTGTCCTTAAATAATAATCTTTCAGAATTGTTCAAAAAACCTCTTTTCAAAAGCTCAAAGGAGAGAAAAAACAATCAAAATGATTGCAGTGCAACCCAAATCTAATCTAGAATTGTACTTGCACCTTGCTACCATTGTTTGTTTAAAAAAAAATTTCAAAACGTTCACCTTTTTCACTGAAAGTTTTGAAGATGATAAAAAAAAGTAGATAGAGGAGAAAACCACATGCGAAGCTTGTGAAGTACATGAGGATAATTTAGTGCGTAGGTCACATTACCCCAATTGTTTAAAAGAGAAATGAATTGTTTCTTTAAATCAATCCATGAAGGAAATGTGTTTGTATCCTCCTTAAAGAGATGGAGCACCATATGGTTCTGGCAATCTTAACTGTAGAAGTCTAGATTAATCAGATCAACTCGGTTTAACTTGACTCTGATGTATGGTACATAGTGCATGCTGCATGGTGAGAATTAAAAGATTATACAAACTCTAAGAAATGATAACATCCACTTTTTTTTATTATAGTCAATTGTAACTCTACTGTTTATATTTAGCTAAAGATTTTTGATCCAGATTCATTGAGGACTATGTTGCCTAGAGCTGTTTCATCATTGGAATGGGCCATTTCAGAAGGAAATGAAGGGTATATGTGCATTGCTACTGCTGGCGGACTTGGAGAGCTCCTGCTTGTTTGCAATAGCTTAGAGTTTTGTTCTGTGGCATGGTGCAATCCTCACTCAGAATTATTGAACAACAAGGTTGTTACATAAGTACAAAAATATGTTTACCTTTAAAACAATTATGATAAGGTTCTCGTTCCAAAAAAAAAAGCAATTATGATTAGGTTATTTGATATTGATAATATTACTTTGACAACACTTTTGCTTTAACTTTTGCATTAAATTTAGTAAATGTTCACTCATTTTAAGATATTAGAAGATTATGTAATTTTAATAGATTGTTAGCGTAATTATTAACCTCATATTCGAAACACTCGCAAATTGACTTTAAATATACCTTATAAATTCGTATTTGATAAAGTAGTTATCTTGCATATTATTATTATTAGAACAACTCAAATGTTTTAAGGTGTTTATTTTCCGCTTTTCTAGAGATTATGTGGTGTTGTATGCGATTGCATTCGTGTAACTCATTATTGTCGTGTTGTCTTTTCACAATTCCTTTGATCTATGCATTTGTTGGCTTGCAACAGATTGGAATGTATTGAAAGTTGTTCAAGTTAGAAGCGAGGAATGCTGGCAAGGCGGAGAAATGAGGGATTATATATCTAGATTTTGCTAACCACTAGAAATTGCTCTTTGAAAGCTAGCTTGGAGGAGCAAAATATCTTACATAGTTAGAATAAGCCTGTCGTATTAATGTGCTAACTTGTTTCTGCATTCTGTATATTGGTAGAAGTTTCCTGTCTTTTTGTGAAGTATGTGAGGTTTGCTTGTGCTTACTAACTTACTAAGCACTTCGTTTAATGACTTGTATATGATGAGTAAAATATTGTAATACCATATGGTCTATGTCGCATTGTTGTTTCATTAATGCAATCTTGTAATTTATTTTTTAAGATATATTATTTGGAAGTAGATACCTAAAAGTGGTTTGATCCAACGTTTTTCTAGCTGTCTGGCGTTACAAAAAGGTGTACTAATTTTCTAACCCGTCGTTGATCAGCATAATACATTCTAATTGGTTTCTACCTTAAAGTCTTTTCTTTTATGGGATCGACGAAGTATTAATCGGAAAGAACGATAATGTTGTAAGGGGAGTAATTAAATATTAAGTTAGATCTGGATAGTTCCATTTAGGGATGTTGATAGATGTGTCATGACCTTGGTATATTTTATGACTGCTAAATTCTTTCTCTTTCTATGAACAATTGAATTGAAAATAACATGGTAAATTAAGGTATTTTAGATTTACTTAAAAATGTCTACAAATTGAAATAATGAATAAATCTTAATTATATTGACAAATTTGAAGTATCTATTTGTCCCCTTATATTTATTGAACATTTCATGTTCCAAGTTGTATACCTTTCTCATTATACATATCAATTTCAAAAAATTGCAATATAATAAAGTGGAACACGCGCGCGTCGCGCGCGTGGAACACGTAGGTTCGTGTTTAAAACAAGGAATATGATGGACTTAGAAAGAAAATATAGAGAGGAAGAATCGTTTACAAAAAGTCAACATACATATCAAAAGATAAAATCAGAAAATAATTATTCAATATTCAATGTTCACATGTCATAACAAAATTTCAAATTTCCTATACGTATACTCTAGGACAAGCAAATCAGGGTTGTGAACAAATATCATCCCCTCGTTGAATCCACTTGTCTTTATAGTAAGGATACAGTATTTTGACACGCGATGCGGGCATAAAAAGTAAAGCGAGCCAACGATCAACTTAATGGAAATTTGGTGCAATATTTAACAAATGCAAAAATACTTAAGTAAATTTCATTTCAAATTATAATTTTTTCAAGATTAATTATAGTTTATATATAACATCACCATAGTTCTTCCGTTGAAAAAAGTTTTAGAAATAGCTTTGACAAACGTGTGATCAAAACTATGTACATATAAGACCCCCATTGAAATAATATCTATACTAAGTATAAATATGTAGATGATACCGATACATAAATTTTAAATTACACATAAAGATATATGTTAAAGATATATACAGTAATATGACCACATAGTAAGAAGATTGTGTTGTTGAGTGTTTTAGGATGAGGAGAGATTGTGCCTTTATATAGTGGTCGAAGTGTGTAAATTATTAGCCCGACCTGTATAAAATGAGTGTCATATTCATTTGTGCGTTATTGAAGATTATATATAACATGACAATATTTAAATTTAACATCGTTTTATAATAATTTATGTCCAAATTACATTATTAGATTGACATTATAATTTGGCTACAGTGACTTTAAATTTCATCTTTTTACAAATTTAATGTCGCAGATTCATTGCCCATGATTTAATTCACAATATAAGTGTAAAAATGATTTCAATTTTGCATATGTTTATTAAAATAATTGCATAATATACAATTTTGATTGATTTGGAAAGTAATGTAAACTATCTTTAATTTAAATCATTTTTTCAAATTTGCATTAATTCGCTGATTATGATTGATATTGAGTTGCTTGAAATGTTTTTTTAAATTTCAAAATTAAATTCATTAAGGGTAGAAACGTAAGTCATAGGAGGACACATTTGCTCCCCCTTCCCTATATTATCTCTATTATATAAGCGAAAGTGAGGGGCAAGGTGTCCCCACCTTGGAAAATACTAAAAAGCCCTTCAACTCATAATAGTAGTCAAATAAATTATTCAACACATAATTCAAATAAATATTGTCAAATATAACATTCATCTATTCCACAATTCAATGTTACATATAAATTCAAAAATATTGCCAATATAACATGTATCAACATAAAAACAAAATCAATTAAGATTAAATTAAAGCATAATTCACTCAAATTATAAAATTAAAAAAGAAAGTTTCTCACAAGTAATGAGGTAATAGCTAAAATAATTATTATGAATTGAATGTTTAATGGACTCTCAAATAAATGAAAGGGGGAAAAAAAAAATTTTTTACAATGGATCAAAATTTCTAATTAAATAAGGGATACAGGAAAAAATCACTACGGATAACAGGGAAAAATAGAATTTCAATTAAAATTAAAAACTACCAGACCTATGTTTTATTGTTTTTTCCTCCATGAATTTTTCAACGATTATGCAACACGTATAAAATTGATTAGATAGATATTAGTTGTACAGAAGTAAAAAATGATGTTTGAATTCCAATACATTAAATAAAATGCCGACTATAATTAATTAAATGTTCAACGATTTTTAAATTATTATGATGATTTTATTTTATCGAATGAAATAAGCGAGACTTAATTTCAAAAAACAAGGACTAGATCTGGAAAAAATAAAAAAAAAAATTCTTATTATATAAAAATCTCGATTGCATAAAAAACTTCTTTGACACTACTAAAAAATAATAAATTCTATTATATAAGTCAAGGGACAATGGTGTCTCCCCTCGCAAATTTATCGAGTAGCATTTAATCTTATAAGAAAACCCCAAAACAACAACAAAACGTTTATAAAAAATTCAATTAACGCTTAATCAATGCACAAACAATAAAGTAATAAGAGGAAATAATTATATCAAGCCAATTACTCCGTACTAGAAATAATATTAATTATACATTTAAAATAATTAAAATTTTATTTGGAAAATTCAATCAATAACTATAGTTAATCACTCAATAATTATTTACTAAAATATATTTTCAACACCACACTTTAAAAAAAATTATAAGTACCATATAATAAAATTTGCAATTATTTTCAATCACAATTATTCTGATCCAAAATTGAAATAAAGAACTTTGGAAATATTACAATTGTTTGAAGAAGTGTGAGTATTTTTAAAATACTGAATAAAGTATCAAAACTTAATGTATTCCGCACGCATAGCGGTGCAAAAAATACTAGTAGAAGATATGATGTAAAGTATGGGTTTGTTATTTAATAATATGTATTAAATTTTAATTAGGAGTAAATTTCATTGCTCCAAAATTGTTATGATGTTAGTATCTAATTTGGATAAATTTATAAATTGTGTACGAGTACAATAATATTATTTTTAGATGGTGTACACTTTATAAAAATTTGGATGTAAGTCAATATAAATTAAGATATACACCCAAATATAGTTTTGATGAACACTAAAAAAACATAACATTGTATGACTTATATAAGTACTAAAAAATACACATTAATTTATAGATAATTGAGGAATTGCATGACACGCACGAAGAAAAAGTAAAATAAAAAAAAAAGTATGTACACATTGTAAGATCTAGATAAACAATAAAAATTAAAAAAGGATATTACATATTGTATAATTTAGTCATGAACATTGAAAACGATGAAGCATATGATAACATGGTGTTCATGAGGTACATCCAAGTTGGCAAACAAAAGTGAGCAAGATAAACTTTATGAACTGCACCATAATATTGTTACATCAAAATACTTCATACTTTGTTGAATATCCATTTTGATACCATTGCACATAAACTATTCATCCATTGTTCATCCCACATATTTATAGTTTACATTCCCGCTACGCTATCATGTACATCTAAGACTCACATACGAAGGAATTTGATTTCTTTGTACATCAACATTCCTGTCCAATGTTGTTGAGAATTATCCATAAATTGTCGTACGAAAAAAGTTTAAAAGGATCAAAGGAAAGATAAAAAATAATATTTAGGGAAATTTTCCCCATATTCCCTAAGGTTAGGCCTAATAACCCATATATTTCCCGAGGGTTTTCGATTTACTACAGGTACGGACCCCTGAGGTTAGGAGTTAATAGCCTCATTTGCCCCTTACTACTAACGGAACATTAGTTTTCCGTTAAGTTCATCCATTTAACTATAAATCTAATAATTAACTAATAAAACAATAAAAAACTAATTAATAAAATAAAACTATTAGCTCTACAAACTAAATACCACAACACCCTTATCCAACCCCGGCCACCTAAATCATTTCCTATTGTGACGGGAACCGGTGGTGCACCGAGCCGAAATAGGTCCGTCCCTTCTACTCACGGGGTACAATTTAAGGGCTCGGTATAGCGTTTGCTAGAATTAATTCTTTCTTTTTTTCTCAGGTAAAAGTAAAGTCCCATTAAGCACCAAAAAACATATTAACCGTAATCAACCTGGTAATCAACACATACCCAACTAGGTTGACACCCCTTGAGTTACCAAGGCCCAGAAACAACTTCTAATTACAAGCAGAAATCTGATCAAACCATCGAGCATCTTTCCTAAGAAAGCTTAAAGGAGCAACCTCCCTAACCCTTCCTGTAGGCTTCGCCCGCCTTGGGGGTTGACCGCGCTCAGTGTCTCATGGAATTGCAGCCATGGAGATCACATGTGAATGCATTGGGGTGTGTCGATCGAGTCAAGGGGATCGCCACCTGCCTAACATAGGTATTCAACGGGAGCGCCGAAACATTGGTGCCAAAACTAGTGGCCCCACAAATAGGTCAGTAACCAAAGTGTGGGTTCGGGGACCATGTACGGATTTGAATCAGTAACCCAATCCCCCGCAGAGCGGCCTTCTACTCCATGGTCTCATTGTAGTTCCATAAATCATAAACAATTGAATTCAAAGAGCCTATTGAATTGAATCTGAAAGCGCCACTAACCAATATTACTAGGTGGTTCTATTATGCTACAGAACAATGACTTCTACCATGGATAAGGCGAACACTTGATGTTAGTCAATATTAAATAAGGTGCCTATAAAAACCGTCGTCATGATATATCTGACTTTAATGTGACAAGCAATTGAATTCCGATTCTTGATTAACAATATGTACCAAGTGTCGATTAGAAATATGTATAAACGAAGACATGAAAAAAAACAAAGGTTAGTAAGCATGATAAATACATGTTGTGTCTTCCACCTTGTCACTGCGAATAACAAATTTAGAGTCTAAACTAAAAGGAAATTTCCCTTTAGATTGAATTGCTAATCGAGACAAGTAAATGCGTAGTATTGCAATAACAATATGCATAATTAATAAATTGTGACAAGATGATGATAAACGAATTTGAAAAAACGTAATTGACAATCGTTCATATTTACATTGAGGACATTCAAGAGTTGGTTCATATCTGTGTTAATTGATGAAAACTCGTAATAATAATTAGTCAAATTAAAAGTGACAAAAGGAATTAAGAAGAGTAAGAAAAGATGTTTTAGCTGTGAATAATCTCAGAGTTATACCTTGATTTCGTTCGTCAAACGATCGAAAGGGGCCGAGACTCGGATTTGAATGTGTATGTGTATGACAAGAGACTATTGAGAGTTTTTGAAGTTGTGAAATCAGTGTTCGTGAAGTGTGAGTCGTGGAAAATTCTCGTTCCCCGTCCCCCCTAAAGTCGTTGAGGCATAAGGCCGTATTTTAGGTTGCGAAGAGGCAAAATGTGCGTTATTATACGCCAGAGAAGACGGACAAGCTACAATACCTCACACCGACACGAGAGCAGGAGCCGTATATATGCTCGTCCTGCATATATACGGCAGTGCGGAGGAGCGATATACGCTCACAACCGTTCCTACCGATACTATACGCTTCTCTTTTTATTTCCCAAACAAATCCGAAAACACAACACTCCATTGTTGATTCGGAATAAACTATCTGCCAAAAAATTTCGATTCTCTGAGATCGTGGATTATTTCAAGACTCAACACACCTTATAACAAGAAACAACGTAATCTTATCTAGAACACAAAAAATTCATGGAACCAATTCCACGATATCTTTTTCTAATTATACGTATTTTATTGCGCTATTCTGCGTATATTGAGTTTTATAAATATTGACCCAAAATTCAAGAAAAATCATAGAAACAAACCACCCAGCACAACAAAACAAATACAACATCATCTAAACACAAATCAACAATCACACGACACATAACACCAACACAGAGACAACACAACACATCACGACAACAGCAAACAGGAAAATCGCCACAATGAAAATGGAAAATCGGCCACACAAATAACAATACCAACACACCGCCATAAACACTACACACATATCTATACCAAAAACACCTCTCAATGAACCAGATAAAACAACAGACCACAAAAACTACCGAGCAGAGACAAACACTAGACACAACAACACTCTCTACACCTATAACTACACACAGACCCACCACACAACATATTATCATCAAAAAATCACCAACCACTTCCACACTCCCTAAGAACAAAATCACCTCCCGACCCTACACACATCGACCACACAACCACCCGCGATTATCAAAAACACCTCAGCAAGTACCATACAGCTCTGAACATCTTATCCAACCACCCACATATTGACAAACCACCCACACACTAACACAACTCAACGCACACCACCTATCAGCCACACAACAAACCACAGACACCTAACTGCAAGAGCACACAACACCTTCTTGAGCAATCGAGCAACTCACATAACAACAGCACACAACACAAACAAACCCACCACACATCGATCAACAAAACACCAACACCGCGCTACACTCATACTACAAAAAACTATAACATATCCACACACCTCCAAACACAATCAACTTCACATCATCTGCGCAGCAGCCACCACACTATTAGCGTACACTAACACACAATCTCCACACCCTAACACCAAATCAATGAACAGTTTAAAAAGGAATATTACAGTCTAAAAGAATTTGGACCAAAACCATTAGCATTTCTGGCTTCCATCTTAAGTTATTCAAGATTGCATACAACAAATACTTTGGAAGTTGAACCTCTGCTTCTCCGCACCTTTCGGAGGCTTCAATAAGAAGCACTAAACCAACCAGGAAGCAAATGTTTTCAAGTATCCCATAACGGTTGCATATTCCGGACAGCCAAAAACATAGATAAGTACAAAGTTTCACTTTCAACTCTGACACAAATATAGAACGTCATCAGAAGGCAATACCAATCATGCTAATAGCTAGCTTATGGTTTAAGTCGTGATCTCCTCGAGATGACCAAACGCAGGCTATAAAATCCGATGCTTAGGTTAGTGGTCAGCCTATTCCATACAAAAAGCAACCAGGAACTTTCTTCGTCATGTTTGCTTATCCAGACTGTTTTGTACAATTTAGACACAAAAAAATCTAGCATATTCATGATTTTAAGCTTTCCTTACCACTTACAAGAACTATCCGATGCCTTCCACTTCACAGTATTTTCCTCCAAAACCCAACTACAATCCATCAGGAGTGCCTGTAATGCACCACCAGTCGGATCCTTAATATAGGACCAGAACTCATCCCACTCTAATCCTACATGCTTCTTTCTTGTGTGCTATTGCCCATACATGTCTGAGCAATATTACAAAAATTCCACAGTTAGTATTTAATACGTCTAACCACCTACCTGAATGAGGCTGACATACACTTGCTCCCATCTAACTAGCACCTGCCTTGTAAATGAAAACAGGTTCCTCCTGCCATAAATAACTCTACCCATACTCTCTCTGAATACTACTAGGTACAACAGCTTGAGCAGCTAACTACAAAAACCTAGCCCAATACAAGTGTATAGTCATGAGCACCAGAATAATCAGTTGAACCCTGCCGAGCAAAAGGAGATATGCATAGAGCTCCAACATCAATCCTTGCTGTCATTTTTCTCCACCAAAACCTCATAATCCTTGACACCAAGCCGTCTAGAAGTGATAGGTACACCCAAGTATTTAAAAGGCATTCTCCCTTGAATAAAACCTATTCTATCCAAAATAGCTTTGTGCAAAGCATTATCAACACCTTTGCAATAAATTTCAGATTTGTGCATATTTGCCTTTAGCCCAGCAGAGTCTGAAAACACCTTGAAAGTAGCCATGACAGCCTCAATAGAGCGCAACTCYCCTTTACTACAGAGGATAAGATCATTAGTAAAGCACAGGTGAGTGAGTTTACTAAGTCTACACCTAGGATGAAACTGATAAGCAGTATGAAACACCATATGTTGCATCACCCTAGAAAGGTAATCCATAACAACTAGAAACAACAAAGGAGAAAGTGGGTCTCCTTGCCTGAGCCCTCATTTTGGAGAGAATAAGCCACGAGGTGTCCCATTGAGGACCAAAGAATACTTGGGAGTAGAGACACATTGCATAACAAGAGAGATGAAATGCATAGGGAAACCCAGGTGGGTTAGAAGTTCTTGCAAAAAAAATCCAATCAACTGTATCGTAAGCCTTGCAAAAATCTAGCTTGACCAAGCAACTTGGTCTCACTGAGCTCCTTCCATAATGTCTTACCATATCTTGACAAAGAAGAATATTATTAATAATATATCGTCCATGAACAAAAGCACCCTGATTTGCTTCTATGGTATGAGGGAGGACTTGCTTGAGTCTATTGCAAAGAACCTTGGAGATGCATTTGTAGATCACATTACAACATGAAATTGGCCTGAATTGGGAAACATCATAAGGGCAAGCCACCTTAGGAATCAAGGTAATGAAAGTAGTGTTCAGGTGCCTCAAAAGCTTGCCTTGTTGTAGACATTGCTTCACTGCACTAGTCACATCTTGACCAACAATACTCCAATTGTCCATGTAGAAGTRAGAACCAAAACCATCAGGACATGGGGCTTTATCCCCATGAATAGAAAACATTGCACATTTGATTTTGGCATCAGTGTAATCAGCAGAAAGAATAGCCTGCATCGTATCAGAGAGTGTAGGACCACATTGAACAATCTCCTCCTTCACGCTAACTCTATCCTCCATTGAACTACCCAACAAAGCTTGATAATACTCTAAGAAAGCTGTTACAATCTGATCAAGAGACTCTTGTAAATGTCCATGCATGTCATGAATGACATGTACATTACTTTGTATTCTTCACTTCTTAATTGACCGATGAAAGAGTGCAGAGTTACCATCACCATCCCTAAGCCAGGCAATTTTTGTTTTCTGCCTTAAAAAATTAATGTGATTATTATGAGTCTGCAAATACTCATGATAGGCTTCCTTCTCCAAAGCAATAAGCTCCTGATCTTGTGGATTATTGTGCAACACACTTTGAGCATGCATTAATTGATGCCATGCTTTATTCTCTTTGGCTTGCAGATCATAAAAGCCCCGCTGATTCACTTGCTTCAAGCCTACTTTGACGTGTCTAAGTTTCTGCACCACCTGATAGATGCCACAGCCACTTGAAGCAACACTCTACCAGGTAGAAAGCATGTCAGTAAAGTCTTTAGTAGTGGACCACATTCGAAAATATTTGAAAGGTTTCTTGCCCTGCAAAGTCTCCCCGACCCTCAACACAGTAGGACAGTAATCAGAGACATTTCATTCAAAAATACAGCAGAAGTAGAAGGGAAGGCATTGATCCAGTCTTCATTAAGCATAACCCTGWCAAGCTTGCAACAAACTCAATCACACCCTGCATGTTTATTATTCCTAGTAAAGAAATKACCAGAGCTAGGGGCATCAAAAAGGCCACAGGACTCCATACAAGATCTCATTGAATGCATCTCAKATTGTCTAATAGTTGAGTCAATCCTCTCATCAACGTCAAGAACACAATTCAAGTCCCCCATGAGCACCCATGGTCCTCTAAGCTTTTGACTTGTCCTCTTCATATCGTCCCACAAAGCTTCTCTTTGATCCCTATCATTATAGGCACAAACAATAGCGCAAAAGAAAGCTACAACACCACTTTTTGGTTTGACAGTGCACAAAATCCACTGGGGAGACATTTCAAGAATAGCCACATCAAAGCACAAAGGGTTTCATGCAATTACAATTCTACCAAAGCTATACATTACGGAATTAGAAGTAAAACACCAACCAGGAAACAAATTGAGATAAAGGGGTCCCATTTTACCAGGTTTCACCTTTGTCTCRAGGACAGCAATAAAACTAACATGCTGGCTACCAAGATAGGACTTAATAGAGTGTTGTTTGTCAGGCCTATTTGCTCCCCTCACATTCCAGCAAAGCAATCTATCCATTGGGAGGGGGGTCATCAGCAACCCCACTAGCAGCTATAACACCATTACCCGTCATCCCACCGGTTGTAGTCTCATCCACAAAGGTAGAGCCATTCAAAACATTGAAACCATTGTCCAGCAGAGTGATACTAGGCTTATTGATAACCAATCTAGCAGGGTTCTTAACAGATTGAAAACCATACTCATCCACTACAGGTGCAACAGCCTGAATTGGCTTCCTTGAGGGTAGCACTAACTCCATGGGCTTCTTTGTAACATCCTCAACCTGCACTGACTCCTGCACAGGCACTGATTTAGGCTGCCAAACTTGCTTAGGTTTCATCTTGCACTTTGCCTCCTCATGACCAATCCTCTTACATTTCAAGCACAAGACAGGTTTCTAGTGATACTCAATGGGAACTTCAGTAAGAACATCATGTTCATTTATAAAGGAAACTGCATCCGGCAACTCCTGATTCAGTTTAACCTCAATCAAACAACGAGCAAAGTGTAGCCTATCACGTTGTTTAGTAGCTTTGTCTGCCCAAATAAGAGTCCCCAAAGGTTGAGTGATCTTCTCCAACACATGAAATCCCCAATATTTGAAAGCTAATCTCAAATTAACCCATATTGGTACTGTCTTCACATCCTCGACCCCATAATCATAATCAGGAACCCACGGCTTAAGAATGACCGACTTTCTATCAAAAAATGGCCTCTCATTAGCCAAAATCTTCTCACATTCATCATGAAGATGAAATTTGACAATGAAAACTCCCTTTGAGAGGGCTGCAATTTTATCAACAMCACAATCCTTCCAAATTCGTTTAATAAAGCCTTCAAAAACAGACAATGGCAGGTTGGCACCCAACACAAAGCACACAATAGAAGAATCCCAAAATTCAAGTTCGGGTTGAATGTCGGCCACATCAATCAATAGCATTCGGAGTTTGATTATCAATTACAGAAATGTTAGCATTTTGTCCATTACYAGCAACAATTCGTCCAATAACATCATCATTTTGGCTATGAACAGAAGCAACAACATTGTGGGTTTGAAAAATCTGGGTCGAGTGGACAATTGCAGCATTATTTGGGACTCCATCACTCGCAATAGGCAACCCAGTAACAATTCGAGGTCCATTAACATGCGAATTTACGACAGCAATCACATTCTGAGATTTAGGGTTATTGAGCAAGTTACCTTCAAATTCATCACTCCAATTGAGGCGAGATTTAGGCTGCTTCGTATGAATGGATTGTAACCAATCCAAGAAATTCACACGAAGCTGGGATTTCGCCTGCAATTCCTTCAGATCAGATCGAGGGGTCACCACCTCATTCAACTCATCCTCATCCCCTTTTGAATGCTGCGGTTCGTCGTCCATTGAAGCAACATTGAATTTCGTCTTCGAAGCATGTTCCATCTCCCTTCGCAAATTCCTTCTCGCTCGTGAATTTCGTGCCATGGYAGTCAAGAAAGCTTGAACGAAAATTTCAGAAAGAGAAGGGTTCAGAGAGGGAGAGACGCAACACCATTTTTTCTTTTTAATACGTATTTATAAAGTGTCTTTTTTAAATTGACCAGACTTTTAAGGTGTTTTCTTACAAAAAATTTGAATGAGGTGTTTTTTTTTAAAAAAAAAGATGCACTTTTAAGGTGTTTTCTTGCAATTTTTCAGTCAATTATTGTGAAATTTCCCTAAAAAGAAACTGATTCAATTTTAAGAAATAGATGAAGGGTAAAAGTAATCCTGATGTGTGCAATTCTTATCTTACATAAATAATCCAAACGAAAGACCCAAAATGTCGTATTATTTCTGTTAATTTTTGGTAATTAAGATTTTAAGAGGATTTGAAGTAGGGCTAGTTAACAGATCAGGTCGAGTTTGGTTCGGGTTCGGGTCAATGATAAACGRGTTTGAACTCTAACAACCCAAACCTAACCCGTTTATTAAATGCGTTGAAAAGCTCAACCCTAACCCGACCTACTTATTAAATGGGTTACCCACTTAACCTATTTATCTATTATAGTTTTTATAAAAATACTAGTCGTTGCACCGCGCGCGATGTGTGCGGTGCCCCAGACAGTTTGTAAAATGAAAATCTACAATTAGAAACAAATGATTACACATAACTTCACATTATATAGCAATAGTGAAACAAACAAGTGTAGTGGATTTACAATGAAACAATACCCCTAATCCCCCATCATGGATTTAAGATTAAGAGTATTGTAACCCTAAATCAACATCACAAAAGATGAGGGAAGTTTCCACCCTGAGATGTCAAGAAGACCTTGCTTATCAAACACACTACATCGTCCAATGTAGGTAGTCAAACAAGTAGCCATGTCATAAGCCAATACATTCCCAGTGATTTACAAAGATCAATTGAAATAAATGCATGTGTTGCACAACAACAACTAATATGTATCCTAGGGATGTGAAACTCTTAATTTAATTATAACAACAAAATCTCAAGATTCTTTCAAACAAGATTGTGGCTTAGTTTAGCCTATAAATCATGTAAAAAAAAGTAGTTATCACCTTAGAGTAATCTAGCTCTTCCGGGGTAGCTAGAGACTCTGAATAGAGAAGCRGAAAACAGGGGACCTAATTGTCCATCTTGAAATCCAGAACATACCCACATAAATGAGAGCATGAACTCTCAAACGGGTAAACGATCAGTTATTTATAACCCAAACCCTTGAGGTAGATCCATTTCTTATTGATAGAGATCTAATAACACATAATTAGCTTCAATGTATTGGCCTTTAAATGCGTAGGTTTCTTTCATGCACTATCTCATGTTAAAGTTCTTGTCTGCAATGATACAAAGAAATTAAAGGAAGAAACATTTTATGAAAATATCATAACTATACAACAAAGTAATAGATGTATGAGAGCAAGAAAACTCACATGCTACGAACATCTCATAAGTTTTCTTCAGCAACGATATATAGAATTATAGATCTTCTAGGTCAGTAACTATAGACTCACAGCAGTTTGCGAAAGCAACCAGTACTAAATTCAAAAAGTTTAATTGTTCAGTACTAAATAAAAAACAGCATGAGTTCAAACTCAAAAGATTACTAACATACACATATCCTATCACAAAAAAGGCATTGTATTAAGAATTTAAGATATATGCAACCTTACTTTTCACCAATTAAAGACAAATAGTTATGCACTTATGTTATTACATTTTTTTTTATGAAAATAAGGACCAAGAAAGTTCAACTTTAAAAATAATATAGGAAAATTCTTAAGATATATGAATCAAACTAAAATATCACTAAGAACTCAAATATCATTGAGAACTAGAGAAACTCATAAAAATAATAAATTATTCAACAAAAATCAAATGGTTAAACAACAAAATGCAATAAAACATCACATACTTGTCCTAGTAACAAAATTCTAGAAATTCTTTCAGCCTAGGAAGTCAATGAAGCTTATCGTGTAATAATAAGAGAAGAGTAGAGATACAGGAATATATGGTCTTAGGAATGATTCCAACATATTACTTGTACCAATTTTAWATCAAGATACGCCTCTCTCGCTCTTTACTACTCTCCCAAGTGATATGGYAGTGATTGAAACCTAGACAAGGAGATAAAAGGAAACTTGACAATGATGCATGCAAGTGTGGTCTATGTGGCTATAAAATAGAAAGGGTTATTTGCCTAACTGTTAGGCATCTCTTAACTCTCATAAACACACCCAACAAGTGCAATTTGGTTTATGACTATTATGAGGATTAAAAGAATTCATAACTCTAGGCATAGAGATACTTTTCAAGTCAGTATCCAATATCCTCTAAAGAGCTCGTTGTGCTCCCTCATAAACCTTCAATTCTTSCTCTTAAATAACCCCTTGATTGGACAACCAATTTGTGGCCATGTTCCCTTTTCCTTGTTCATGTTGATCATAGCACGTTGGACAAGTAGAACATAGTGCAATATATCATGTCTACGAAAAGGGGATTTTCCTCTGAGTTTTGAAAAGGATGTCTTTGCCTACTTTGCTTCAATCAAATGTAAACCCTCCACTCCCAACAAAAAAATATGCAATCCTACACATCACAAAAATATATTGCCCTGAACTTCTTGAGCGAATTCGATAGCAAATATTATTTTCCCCAACTCAATACTAACTTGGTCTCAAACAGATTGCCCCATCCCCTATCTTAACTTCATTCATAATTTTATATTTCTATTGAATGAATACAACGCTCCTAATTGCGAGGCAAAATGAACTACAGAGTACTACATTCAATTAGGCAAAAAAAATTTCTAATTAGATGCCACAATAATTTTTTCCTTTTAGGATATTAGTTCTCTCTATCTTATAGTACTTTCCTTCCTATACTAATGTTTAGCCCTCCTAAAAAGCGAAAATAAACTTTATTTCCTTGCTTTTATCTTTTCTTCCCTTCCATTACTGATATTGAACCAAACAAGTTGTTCATTACATGATTTTGCTTCTCTCCCTATCAAGTTTAGTCTCACGTGCAAATTTTGCATAGGAGTCCGCATTTTAATAAAAAACAAAGGAAGMATTTCGAACAAATCTACACAATCTTTAGTACAATAAGAAACAATTAAACATTTAATCATATATTAGCAAAACCGCAAAACTAATAGCAATATTGAAATGACACAGAAAACATATCATCAAGGGCATGCAGCAGAATTATGGAAAACACACACACCCTTTACTTTGGATTAAATTTCCTGACATCTAAAACCTTAAGTAACACAATTAGCCAAATTCTTAGCATGACTTCATCCAAATATAAAAGAATTCACTAAAACATTGTTGAATGCATATACTTCGTACTATATTCATCACCTAAACAACTATACATGGATCATGAAAAATCAACATCACAATCATAAATTCTTAACAACAAATTAAAGGGGGAAAAGGATGCTTATTATAAATATGAATTAAATTTAAATGCAAAAAAGCTGACATACTCGGTTCCCTTTTGCCTAATGATGCGAAACTGCTCAGGAGAGAGAACACACGCCATTCATCCTCTGATTTCTGCACTGAACCAGGAGTTGCTTCCATTGTTACAAACCTCAAGCTTTTTGTGTGTTGTTGATGCAAATTTTTACCAAACCCAGTCAATTGTTGTAAAAAGCAAGAACCTTTATAAATAATTCTGCAATCAATTGTTGATAAGATAACAATCATCACACATAAAAAAATACAATACAAATCAAATACCAAAAATAATGAAAATCAAATAAGAAACACATAACATGACCTACCATTATAGGACTCCCATTAGTACGAAGATGATCAATAGTTTTCCAGCAAACATGTGACTATTTTAGCACACTTTCGGACAAATTCACCTCAAGAAGTAGGTGTAATAATTCCATTGCTAACAAAACTTAACTGACAAAAAGAATAAATCTTTTTTACATAATCATTCTACAAAAAAAGTCCATGTACCAAGCTTCAAATTGTGGTGATACAAATTGCTACTCAATTACATATTTGAATCTGTCCTCTTTAGGCTCAAACATTGACACATTCCCTTTAGAAAGCTTCTAATCAGATTATTTGATGATTTTCTCAGATACAGAACAATTCAATTTTCAATATTCAAACATAAATATAAATATAGAGTTATAGACTTCAAAAATCACTATCAATTGATTCAATTAAATATTCAAACATAAATACACTTTAATTTTATAAAATAAATTTGATGACGAGCCAATGAGTCCCAAATTTGAGTTTGAGTTTGATTTGACTCGGCATAAGCTACGAATAACCCCTAAATATCAGATAAAGCACCAAAGACAGAAGGCAACAATGAAGTAGCTTATGTCTAATACTCTAACCTCTCCCACCACGAACTAAAATTAAACTTTTGCTCTAATTAAAATTCTAATGACAGTCAATCAGTAGCTTGTAGTTAAGAACATTACAACTCTAAATCACAATAATATTGAAGCCCATTYTTTGTCAAGTAATAGCAAACACAAATCTCCGATCAGAGCTTTCAAAATAGATCCTTAACAAACAATGCTTTGATAAACTTCCAAAAAACTGAAAAGACAAAACATAGAAATGTGAAATGTAGATAAATTTAGATAATGGAGTGTTACATACCGGCGTTCGTCAAACTCGTCGTTGTCTACTCGTCTTCGTACTCCGATTGCTCATCAATTCAGATTAATACTCCGCATGTTTGAGCCATTTTCAGACCTTCATCAAAAGGAATGTAGGAAACTAAGCAGAAATTTAACACTTCAAAATCCAAACTAAGCCAAGGACCACCACAACAATTCAACACAATAGTAATTTCCTGAAGAAAAAAATTCAAAAAWWAAGAATGGGTGATGGTAGAAGGAGCAAGGGTAGCAACAAGTATTCTTGGATGATAGAGAAAGAGAAAGGRTAGCAGGCTAGTAGCTTCATTCCGAGGAGGAGAAATGTGGGTTAGGGTTTTTAGGTTAAGCGTAAAGGAGCGTGTAATGGGGAATTTTGTTGGCTGAGGTGGAATAGGAGGGTAGCATGGTGGGTGGATCAATCCACTATTCATTTCTCCCTCACTATTCATTTTGTGAATAGTAAATCCTTATAAACTTTTATATTGTAATAATAATAATAATAATAATAATAATAATAATAATAATAATAATAATAATAATAATAATAATAATAATAATAATAATAATAATAATAATAATAAGGATTTATAATATTTAGTGTATATGTGTACAAAAGCAATACTTAAAATCAGAATACGATTCAATAAATTCTTTATAATAGATCTTTATATTTTATGAAATTTTTGTGAGTAATTTTCCCATTTTAAATACTTCCTCCGTTTTCTAATACTTGCAACAAATGAATTTTTTATCTCTCACAAATATTCCCCTTTGTTGCATGTATTAGAAAACGGAGGAAGTATCATTTTCTTATATAAAATTATTAAATGGGTCTTATCAGGTTATTTCCAGGTTCAAAAATCCAACCTTAACCTAACTCGTTTGATTAAATGATAAAATCAAATTAACCCATTTATTTAATTGGGTCGAAATGCTCAATCCAAATCCGCTTATTTCAGGTCGAGTTTGTGTTCGATAAACGAGTTGAGTCAGTTTTGCCGGACCCTAATTTGAAGTAGTACTCATCTATAGGAATACTCCGTAGTTGTTTTGCATTCAATCAAAAACAAAATGGCCCTTCGTTCCGTAATGAACATCATACACCATGCTTGGTTTCCTCCTCCTATTCGCTCACTTTCTCTCTTGTTGAGCAGACCCATTTGCTCTAAGTCCTCATTACACCCTCTTCATGCTCTTAATTCGCAATCTCACCCCACTTCTAAAGGTCCTCTTTTGTTTTTCTTTTACTCAATTATTCTTCTTGTTCCAATTTCCGGTCTTTTTTAACATCATTTTCTTGAGTTTTTTTGCAGGGGATTTGCTCATTTTGAAGCATGATGAACGGTTTTCTGGGTCATTGGAGAAATCCCACACTGGAAGTTCTACCACAATTGCTGCCATTGTTACTTCTTTGGGCGGCCCTTCTGCTGCTGTGGGCATCGTTAGGTTATCGGGGCCATTTTCGGTGGCGATTGCGGGGAAAGTGTTTCGGCCGATGAAAGGCAGGAGGAAGAGGAAGAAGAGAGAGGAATTTGGTACGGAAGAAGGAGATGTTGAGAAAGATGATGCCTGTGTTTGGCAGCCTACTAGCCATTTTGTTGAGTATGGTGTAGTCTTGGATAATTATGATAATGTTATAGATGAGGTAAAATAATGATTTCGTTTCTGTTTGATCGTTGCTTTTCATAAATGATTGAGTATCATAATATAAAGTTTATATAATTTGTTCCAGAAAGCAAGCAATTGAGTATCAAARTATCTTGGTTTAGTCTTCTTCCCTTTGTGTTATTTGCTTAAAGACGTTGTGTCTCCAATGTTTTATGTAGTTTTTTTTTAATCAATATTTTAAAATGATTTTATTTTAAGTGCTTTAAGCATACAAGAAAGTGAAGAAACTGATAAAGTGTGCTATCGTGAATTGGCTTCTTGGCTTTCTTGCTAGGTTCTAGTGGTTCCTATGCTAGCACCAAGATCTTACACTCGTGAAGATGTGGTTGAACTTCAGTGCCATGGTAATGAAGTTTGTCTTCGCCGCGTGCTGAGAGCTTGTTTAGATGCAGGGGCAAGACTTGCTGAACCAGGTGGGAGCTATAATTGTTTGTTTCCAAGTAAAATTGTTGTTTAGTGACATTATCTTTTTGGAAAATTTCCTCATATATCCCTAAAGTTAGGCCTAATAACCCATATATCCCTGTCTCCTTGAGGTTTTYGAATTACCTGATGTACCCTAAAGTTAGGGGTTAATAGYTGAAATGCCCTTAGTACTCCTACTAACGGCGTTATACCTTCCGTTAGTTTTTCGTTCCATTTAACTCCAATTCATCTCCTTCTCTCTTCTTCTCTTTCATCTCTTTCTTCCTTTTTCCTTCATTTTCTCCTCTCCATTGTTTAACCTCCATTATTTCTCACCATTAACACAACCACGAATCACCCAATTAACACCCAATTCGCCAACAAACAAGCAAGAAAACAACCAATGATCCAACCATCAAATTCGAACAACAACACAAATTCGAAGAGGGGGAGTAAAAATCAACGAATTAAACAACTTAAACGAATTCAAACAGCTTGAACAAACTCCAATTCGTGTAAAACAACAACCCAGATTGCGATTCGAAACTGGGATTAATTCAAAATTGGGGTTCGAATTAAACGAATTGAATGAAGGTGAATCTAGTGAGGTGTTCGATTTTTGCTCGATTTGGTCGAATCTGGGTTGTTCAGAGAGAGTATAAATTCCATCGAAGAACTCAACCTTCAGAAATGGCGGCTCGAATTTGTGATTGTTGAAGTTGTAAATTCGTTGCTAACAAGGTTATGCAGACCAAAGTAAAACTATTAAGTAGCAAATTTTAATAGACGTTAGTCTAAAATGTTATTACTAACTAGCTTAAAAACATTAACCCATTACAATTTACACCATCACACAAAAAACAAATGATTGCAATCAAACCTGATCAATTCTTACTCTTCTTTTTTTGGTTGAAAAGTGAACAAATAAATCTACACATGACTTCTAAAGTGATCAATTCTTAGTCTTTCGGCGAAGGCGTTTCYTAAGCTTCTTGTACTTAGGCTTCTTCATCTTCTTCACACTATCAGTCCACATCATACCCGGATGCTCCGTTTGACCGAGAATTGATTGGTTGAGAAGTGACAATGGAAGAGAGAGATTAGAAGGGTTTTGATGTGTGAATGTTGRGATGAATCTAGTTGAAGATTGTAAGAATTTCTTAATTTGGTGATAAAAAAAAGAAAGGATTTGAGTGTTGATGAAAGAAGTAAACAATGGAGGGGAGAAAAGGAAGGAAAAATGAAGGAGATGAAAGAGAAGAAGAGAGAAGGAGATGAATTGGGGTTAAATGGGACGGAAAACTAACGGAARTTATAACGCCGTTAGTAGTAAGGGCATTTCAATTATTAACCCACACTCTTACCACGAATACCCCGAGCTCCACTGCAAACCACCACAAGCCCACCACRAAGCCCCCTAACTCCACTACCACAAAACCCTACAAAACCACTGCGAAACTCTTTTTCACTGCCGCAAAACTCTAAAACCACCTCYGTTGTCACCACCGCAAAACCCTAAAACCACAAAACCCAATTTGAAAAGAGAGAAGAGAAGTCGTGATGGTAAAGTGATAATGAAGAGGGTGACCATGGAGGAAGGTGAAAGAAGGAAGAATGATTGCCATGGAAAAAGTGAAACAAATTAACAAGGGAACTGGATGCCGTAGATAGGATATGCAACTGTAATTTATGAAGGTTGCTCATGAWTTTTGGATTGTGTTGCTCCTTAACACCAAACAATTTTATTGGACTCCCTTTGTTGTTTCCTTTCTCCTTATTTCCCTTTCATCTTTCCTTTTCCCTTTGACCACGTGAACCAAACATGCCCTTAGTTATTATAGAGTATTTATATTTTTGTCTTATGCACTTGACTATCATAGAGACGTAATTTATCTAAGTCTGGCACATCCGTTTCTTTGCCATGTCTGGGCCCATAATTTGAACCATCAATACTTTCCTTGTTAGTTCTTTTACAATCAAGGTTTGTGGCTTAAACTGTAATAACTTCACATAATGGCATACTTGCCTACATAGCTACACTAAGAGTTGTTTGTTCTGATTTCCCAACACGATTCCATTGTTAAAGATGAAAAGTTATGGGGCTCTAATGAGTATACCTGTCTTATTGGATGTGCTTTAAAAACTTCCACCAATGTATTTGCTTGATGTTTACTTGCTCCATTGATGCTTGAGAGAACCTTTTACACTTTCAGTCTTCAAGAATACCTGTTTTCCGTTGTATGTCCTTAAATTTCATAATTCTCTCTTAGGCGAGTTCACTCTTCGCGCTTTTTTAAATGGTCGTTTGGATCTTTCTCAAGCGGAAAATGTGGGGAAACTTATAACAGCTACTTCCGTGGGTGCTGCTGACACTGCACTAGCTGGAATCCAGGCAAGTTTCAATAATAAGGTTTTTCCTTCTTCTGTAGATATTTTTACACTTTTTTTAAACAACAGCACAATGCTTTTGACAGGGAGGTTTCTCTCATCTTGTTAAATCAACTCGAAAACATTGCATAGAACTACTTGGTGAAATTGAGGCTCGTCTTGATTTTGAGGATGAAATGCCACCTTTAGACTTGATTTCTGTTATAAATAAAATACATGCTATGATCGAGGATGTTGAAAAGGCAGTGGAAACTGCCAATTATGACAACCTTCTACAATCAGGTTTGCAGGTATGGATTGTCATTTCATTTTTCATGATTTGTGGCAAATTCTGCTTCATGTTTTGGCTGTTTATTTATGCAAAGAGTTCTGAATGATGAAATTCATGTCATTTTTTTTCACTTTTCTAATGAAAAATGGTGAATGTTTCAGTTTACTACATTTACTTTTCCCCTTTTCACTTCTTGTAAGGAAGATATCCATTGATTTAACTTCAGAATTAGCTTAAACAAAATATGCTGTCAGCTGATAAGGGCATATGAATGCATATACTATTTACATGCATAATATATGATAGTATATACGATGTAAATGTATGGATAAATCCAAACTATGACCACTCTTCCCTTTTAATCCTAACTGAGAATGATTATTCTAGTTTAATGCACCATGGGATTATGACTTGGATTGATTAAATCCAAACTTTGTATGTCTTAAAATGATCCTCCAGACAGACCTATTAAAACAATTTTAGCCACATGGCACATTACAGTTAGTGCTCTTTTTTTTATTATTCTTTTTTGTTGGATCTTCTCTTTTCTTGTTAGTTTGCCAGCCACCCCCTCCTCTCATCAGTCTTTACTCTCTGTCCTTCACTCATCTCCATTACATCCGTCTCTTTAATTTCAACCTCTACTGTTTTTGTTGCAAAATCTTTTTGTTCTCCGTCACTATTACATAAAATTTTTGCTTCTTTGGTAACGCAGTCTACACCAAATCTTGATGAAATTTTTGATTGCGAACTGTGTGCAGATTGCAATTGTTGGCCGGCCTAATGTTGGAAAATCGAGCCTTCTTAATGTTTGGAGCAAGGTATAAAAGACTAGTTATTTCCTCAGTTAGTCATCTATGTTTTCATATTCATGATAACTGCTAAAAGTAATGACMATAGGACTTGTTCTTTTGGAATTTAGTGTAGTGTGAAACTGAGCTCAGTTGAGCTGAAAATTAGTAGGCATTGGATGTTATATGATATGCTTTGATTTCCACCCAAGCAGCTCACGGGACAATGTCAAGCAGTTTCCCAGAAATGACAATGAGTCCTGGATGCCACAATTTCATCCTCCATAATGTCATATAACCATGTTTTAATTGTTATAGTGCATTACCTTTTTGAATAGTTGTTTGCATCTACAGACTATTATTTCAAACATGTTTATCTCATGTTTCGTGTAGGTAATATTGGTAACTCAGGTTAAATAATCAAACTAGCCATAATAGAGAGCTTTGTAAATGTTTTTGACATATGTTAAAACTTCAAAAAAATAGTTTTGCATAAAGCGAATCTTCACAGTTATAGTCCGTGCTTTTGCTGGGGAAGTCAACTACAAATACCAATTTGCGTATCCTTCTATTTTCTGATAAAATCTGCTGACAGTAATATTCCTATTTTACAAATTATGTGCAATGGTTTTTTATGAAAGCAATAAAAGCAGTACAGAAAAGATTAWATTTAAAGCCTTATTTGATGAAGATGTTAAAGTTAAGGGTTAAATGATTGCAAAACTTGGTCTTGATGTGGGAGCAAGTTGTGTCATGTTGAGCTTGTCTCCCTAGTTATTATGACTCATGAGGTGATCAGGTGCGGTCTAATTATTTGATGTATGATTTCAGTTTTGATCTCTTAATCATCTTGTTTCCAAAAAAAAATCAAAATTATGGCTTTTTAGTATATATGTTGGCTTGAGTAGTTGTAATTACAAGTCAGAAAAAGTTTGCAGTTCATGGCTTTAAAGTTAAGTTGAGTTGTATTTAGCCATTAATGATTGTCATGTACTTCCTCTGCATGTTTTTAGTAGCAATCGTGTGGCTTTTGTGCTATTCGGTATATTCACTTTGTCCATTATTTGAAATTTATACTTCTCCCGTTTCTTTTTAGGGGAAACTTTGGGAGTGACCCGAACTCCTAGGCAAAATTTCCAAATTGTGTTTAGGAAGTTTTGATACTCATGTATTAAGGTTAATCACGAGAGATAAAATAGAAAGGGGAAGTTGATACCACCACCTGTAACACAACCCACCACCCACCACTGCCAATCAAGTACCACCACCCACAACCATCACTACCCACCACAACCACCGCAACCACCGCAAAGAAACCAAAAAAACATTGGAACCATCAAAACAATGCAAAAAAAACCACCACAATAAACAAAAAAAAAAAACAGTTTGTTAGGGTTTGAATGTTTTGTTTTAGAGTTCAAATTGGTTCGAATTGTTTTAGGGTTCAATTTTGACATTTTTTTGATTGAAATGGTYCAAAATGGTGCTTGATTTGGTTTGAAATGGTGTTCAAAAAGTTACGCGAATTGATTTAGGGTTTTACGATTTTGAAGTGGTGATGTACGACGATTGGTCAATGTTAGTGTGCGAGTGGTGGTGGTTGAGTGGTTTGAGAGTGGCGTGAGATGGTGCTCGAAGGTGGTGGTGGTGGTTCGAATTGGTAGTGGTTTGAGGCGATTTGATGGTAGTGGCGGCGTGGGAATTGATGGCGTGAGATGGTGCGAGGCGAAATGGTGTTGTTGCGAGGTGGTGCGAGGCGAAATGGTGGTGTGAGATGGTGCAAAAGATGAGCAGAAGAGAGAGAGAGTTGTGGAGAGATATTTGATTGTAAATTTTGTTAATTAGATTAAGAATATAACTTTGTTTAAAGTTTATTTAATACGGATAAAATGGAAATTTCAAGAATAAAAACTTACCACAAATGGAAAAAAAAAACTGAAAGTTTCCACTAATATGATATTTTCTTAAATCACAAAAGTTTCCACTAAAAAGAAACGGAGGAAGTACATAATTTAAAACAAATTCAAGTGGGATCTTGTTAGATTCGTCTTGTTAAAAACTTTCATGATATCAGTTTTTATAGTTTTCCAACATATTGTTTTAGCAAGCATGACTGTCAAAGTGTTGCAACTAAAAAGCAACGGAGGAAGTACAGTGTTCTCTTAGTTTCTATGCTTCTTTGTTCTGTCTTGTTCTTTTGTTCAGTGTGGGTGTGTTGAAAAGGCTGGTGTTATGCCTCTCTCTCTCCCCCTTTGTGTGTGTGTGTGTGTGTGTGTGGGGGGGGGGGGGGGGTTGTTGTCTGGCATTACATGTAGATATACTGCTTTGGAGTCCTTTTGTTTATCATCATGGTTGATGTGCTCAACCTGTGTGTCCCGTGCAGCTGATTGCATTTATGTGGCATAATTCTTTAATAGCATGCAGAGTGAGAGAGCCATAGTCACTGAAATTGCCGGGACAACTCGGGATGTAGTTGAAGCCAGTATTACAGTTCAAGGTGTCCCTGTTACTTTGCTAGATACTGCTGGTATACGAGAAACTGAAGATTTGGTCGAAAAGATTGGTAAGTGTAGTTATTCCTTTTCTAACAGCAATTTTGTTATTTGACCAGATTACTTTCCAATGAAATGAAAATTTTGCAACAACTTGATTTGATTATCCTTGCTCTGGCTAATTGTTGGTGAATGTTTTCATGTGTTATATGCTGGTTGTCTTGCTGACAACTTGATGTTTCTGGTAATGCTGTTTCATTATTTAAGACAATGGCTCTTTTGGTTGTCTGCTAAGATATAGTTGCACACAATTCATCCTCCTTTTTGATTGGTTCTAGATTTATCYATCAGATAATTAAATTTATCACCCTTACCTCTTGTGCTATGCTTGTGCTACTCTAATATCAGATTTAGGCCATTGGACAAATTAAGGTGCCCTATATTCAAACCCTTATTAGATAGTACCCCTGAAGTATGTCGGCCATTGACAACTGACAAGTGATCAAAACACTCAGTTATGTAATTGAACGCCACAAATATGTCGTTTAGACTTTAAAGTTTCTGTTATACATTTTTTTAAGGCTTTACCATCTAGGCTTCTGCTGGAGAAACTTCTATCAAATTAAAGCTTTGATTGTGTTACTTATATATTACTGAAATATTTGCAGTTGTCTTGAGTGCAATTTAACAATAGTTTTATTGCAGGGGTAGAGAGGTCGGAAGTTGCTGCTTTGGGTGCTGATGTCATAATTATGACAATTAGCGCTGTTGATGGTTGGACAGTGGATGATAATAGGCTTCTAGATAGAATTCAATCTGCTAAGGTCTTGGTCTAAGTCCCTATCTCTGTCTCCCCTTATCTTTGCATCTAGCTGGACGATGGATGCTTTAGTTTTGTTCTCTTTTTTAATTTTTCTACATATTTCATTAATATCTGTTTGTTTGCTGTCATTTTTCCCTTTTTGTTCAATTACACAGGATATGGGATCACATACACCAAAAATTCTTGTTGTCAACAAGATAGATTGTGTCTCATCTACATGTTCAGAGAGCTTCAATATCAATGATGGTCTTTTCGATAGGCAAATTTTTACATGTGCTCTCACTGGTAAAGGACTGGAAGATCTAGAGAGGGCAGTATCCGAGGTTGTGGATCTCAACAAAATTTCTGGTCCGGGTAGAAGATGGACTGTCAACCAGGTTAGCTGCAGTCAACTGCTATATATTGTCTTCTATGTCAACTCTGGTTTGTTTTGAAGTGGGTCATAAAAATCTCTTCAAGATCTTTGTATAGTAGCTTCAAATTAATGTTGTGATGCTTTTATGGTAGCCTATTTTACTTTATTATAGCAGTTATAAATGGGAGAAAGGAGACTTGGTAGTTTGGTAGCGCTGGTTTGGAAATTGATCTGTACGAACTCATGAAGGTAGTGGATGATGCTATAAGATATTCTTGTTTCCATTCCTTTACTTCATTGTGAACCAAACACCCCTKAGCCCCTGCATTTTTTGAACTCTTAAAGACCCTATTAGTTGGTCTATTTCTTGCAAAACAGCGAAGGAAAAAAGGCTGTTTCTAAAAAATACAGCCGATTGACCGACTGACCAACCCGTTACGGAAAAATGACAGGACCTAAAAATGACCGAAACTTGATGATCGTCCAATACCGACTTGACTGATCGATTTGTGAGGTATAGTTGCCTTTATAACTAAACTATGCAGTATTTCGATCTTAAAATGATCTGACAATTGTTGGTAAAAAAAAATCTGTATAGAAGGTCCTTCATGGGCCAATTCCAGTTCCTGTCTGCCTAGCCAAGCACAATCTGAATGACCACCAATAGCTTCTTGTTTCTCTCATGGGTGTTTTACACCGTATGCTTTGGTGTGATTAAATTTCTGTTGGCTACTAAATTATATATTTTTACGAGCTAAATCAGTTGCATTTGCTGAATGATCTTCCTGGTTGTGAACAGAGGCAATGTGAACAGTTGTTACGCACAAAGGATGCGCTATTGAGATTAAAATCTTCAATAAAGGAAGAGTTTCCACTAGATTTCTGGACTATCGACTTGCGAGAAGCAGTATTAGCTCTTGGACAGATCAGTGGCGACGACATCTCCGAAGAAGTTTTAACCAATATCTTCAGTAAGTTTTGTATAGGTAAATAAAACTCTGTTCCATTATAAGCCTTTAACTGCTTTAGCCCTAAGGTTTAATACTGTAGAAAARGTACTCTATCTAAGAATGGACTACAAGAATTTAATGTATTTTCTTTCCTTTTCATTTTATTATTATAATAATTCTATTTGTTTTGAAAATTTTGCCAGATTTCAACTTTTTTTTTTATAGGATTAAGGCTCTGATTGATCGATTGATTTCAATTTTCAACTTTTTAATGGGATTAAGGCTCTAATAAAGTAATGAGATCACATAAGAATATTAGGTAGGGGCGGCAGGGCTGTTTAGAAGGATTCCAATTGAGCAGACTGTAGTAGCTTGAAGTCAGCAATTTTATGATGAATGACAGTACTTACATGGTGTATTCAAATTTCGTTTTGAGGGCGAAAATATTCAATAATGCCTTAAAATATCAATCAAGTAATGTTTTTCCCTGACTAGAACACACTATTATCACTGAAGATGTTGTTTTTGAAACATTTTTCTTGACTTGCATTATTATTCAACTTGTACCTCTGTAATACTAGTAAAACGTTGACTTTTCTTATCCAAGTGTCAATAGAAACAGCTTGCTTGTTTAGCGGCATGTGAGAGGGTTCACATTTGCAATTATGCAGTGAAAGTACCTCAACAATTTTCATCTTGCTGTGTATTAATAATAACATTTGCAACATAAAAATAAAAATAAATGTATTAATAAAAACATTTGCAACATTCTACCAAAAAAAAAAAAAAAAAACATTTGCAACATAGCACATAGAGATTGTATTAGTATCCTTGATTATGTTATTGCTTTATGCAATCCATTTGTGTTTATTTGTTTAGAAAGGTTTTCGAGGACCGAGGTACTAAACATAACGTGGGGATAATAAAAAACATTTGCAGCTGAACTAAACATATTTAGATATATTTATAATAATAACAATAAGAATAAGAATAAATCTATAATTTTATACTCTCTCGATAACGTAATACTTGCAACAATTGTATTMACGCACTTCCCAATGTAAAATAAGGTAATCATAGGTTATGTGGGGTTTTAGTGTAGTGGTCCCAAAAAGTGGTACAATTGTGGGTTAGGTGGAATATTAATGTAGTGGTAAAAAAAATAGGTAATTGTGGTTAGTTGAGATATTTATCTTTAATTTTTTTTCCAAATAATGATAGTACAATTGTTGTAAATTTTGCCTTACATCGAAATTTTAAAAGGGGAATATTATTTGAAGTCCACTTTTACTGGAATCAAAGTTCACTTTTCGTGTGAACTTCCCAACACGCCCTTCCTCYAATCCCTTCCCTAATCACCCAACACACCTCACCTAACACCAACAACCACCACCTAAGGCACCCTACCACCAAAAACCACCACTTAACACCACCCTACCACCAACAACCACCATCAACACCACGTAAAAAACATGTGGACTTTGAATGRCATGAATGCCTTGCATTGACGTCCAGACCATGGTGTGGACGCCTATGCAAGGCGTCGATACCATGGTCTGGATGCCTATGCAAGGCGTTCATACCATGGCGTGGACGCCTATGCAAGGCGTCCATGTTCTGGTGGTTACGGAGGTGGAGAATCTGAAGGGCRATATGGGAAATTCACACGAAATATGGACTTTGATTCCAGTAAAAACGGACTTCATTTAGCAATTCAGAATTTAAAACYGGTACAAGTTTTTGTACTACCAACAAAACTAACGGTGCCACATTTACTATGGGATTAAAAAAAATTCTCACTCTTTTTAGGGGGAAATATTGATAGAAAATCATAAAAGAAAAAATAAACTTGTTTGATAGGGTGAACAAAATATTTATCAAGTATAAATCAGTATATTAATAAATATCTTTAATTCTAGAAACGAAATTCCTTAATTAATTTCCTCACAATTTTTCGTTATAAAATTTTGTTTACTTAATACAAAAATAACTATTACATAATCATACATTGAATTAATTTATTCAAATTTCATTAATGTTATTTTTATAAAAATTTATTGAACTTAACTGTAACATACATAACACGGACATTGCCCGTAACAACATCTAGTAAATAAATAAATGAAACCAGAAAAATGAGAAATCATCCGAAATGATATACGGAGTATTGATAACCATCCCTTTGCTTAGAATGGATTCACAGTTTTTCATAACATACAAAATACTCCGTACTTTTTTGTACAAGTACACACAACCTAGTAACTACCCAAAAACCATTTGATTTCCATAGAAGAGGCTGTTTATGCGATGCAAACTAAATTAAGATTTCTTAAACCTTAAACTTAAAAGTGTGAAAACTGGGACTTTTGAACAATGACCCTGTTTCAAAGCTAAGCCGCCTTAACTTTATTAAGCAATTTATCTTACTAATGGAACATAAATGATACAACTCACTCACACATACAACTTAAAATCAGCCCCTCCTTAAGCTTTGATGTTTCCATTCTGTTCTTTTGAGACGCAGACACTCCTTAAGCCTCTTCAGCTACCCTTGGTAAGCATGAATGAACAGCCTGCGATACCGTGAGGTACATGTTGTCCTCCCCTATTGTAGTAGTGAATCTAGATGCATGTAGCTTCTCAATAACCACTGGCCCTGGGTTGGCCAAAGCAAGCTGTATGAACCAACACCAAACCGATTACATGTCAGTCCCCTAAGTCATTAACATGTTTTCAGGTATTATGCACAAATTTTGGGTTTCTAAATGTGGTTTTTCACAAAATTTCTGAAAAGAAATTCAATTGAATATATTTTCCAACAAACCAAACACAAAACCTTCTCCATCACATTTACTTCTTGCAAAAATKTTTGTGTACCTGAACATTTCTTTTCTGTAGGCTTTTGTATAGCTCTTCTAAAGCATGGATGCCACTGGTATCAATGTCGGTGACGGCTGCATAAACCAAAAAGAAATTTATATACSAAATTTTCTCTAAAAAACAAGTTTTTTCTCTTCATAATCATATACAGTAATAACCATCAATGGCTTACGTGACATCTCTACKATTAGAACTTGGATCCTCGGCCTGTACAACTTTTTCCTCTTCTCTTCCTCGTCAACTAACCATCTCAATATCCTGTGCAACAAGAACCAGGCCATATAGAAAATGATAAATGTATCTCTAATCTCAATAGAAACTGACCAATAGATCAACAACAACAAAAATTAAAATAGTTACTATGGTTTTCTTTTGATTTATTGTAATATGTATCAACAAATATATGGTCTTTGGGATTCGGTAAATGTTGCACCACCTACAATACCTTGTCCTCCTTAATGTCATACAGTGATGAAGAACTACTCAAAAGTACTTCAAAATAAAATGAGGATAAAATTTTTATAATTTAACCTCTCCTTGATGTAGTTTGAGTTGGAAAAGTAGATGGCTGAATCAACTCTAACAATCAATATTCCAGGAACATTAGTTGCTTCAGGATATTGCTGAATATTTCTGTAAATCGTCGAGCCTGGAAGGTTTCCCAAAAGTGCTGTCCTTGGCCTAGTAACTTGCAAGAGGATTTTCGCGAAGGAAATAACCACCTATATATGATTTTCATCAATATTGAAATTGATTAAGCAGATCATGTTTCGGATTTTCCAATCACCTCACAAAGTAGCTCAAACAAACAAAATTATCTGAGTTCACTATATACCCATGCTTGYCCCAGTAAACTGGCCTCATAAGCAAAGATACAGGAAGAAAAACAGAAGAAAACTTAGGAGAGCCCTTACCGCAATCAAAAGGCCAATCTCAACAGACCCGAAGATCACACCAAAAAAAGCTCCCATACAAGCAACAAAGTCGAATTTATCAATCTTCCATATAAGAATTGCAGCCTCATAATCGATAAGGTTAATGACTGCTGATATGATGATGGAAGAAAGTATGGCATTCGGGGTATACTTGAAAAGAGGTGTGATAAATAACAAAGTTAGGAACACAATGAGTGACATTACAATGTTCGAGACTGCAGTTTGACAGCCTGCCATGTAATTCACTGCAGATCGAGAAAAGGATCCTGCAAAGTAGAAAGCAAATGTGTGCATTAAATGATTATATAAATTGCTCATAAATGATATCCTCAAAATGCATCCATGAAGCTCAGCAGAGCTTGTCTGAAATTACCTGTCGCAACATAGCAGGAAGTCATTGATCCAACAACATTCATCGCGCCTAAGGCTACCATTTCTTTATTTCCATCTAGTTGGTAGTCTTTCATAGCCGCAAATGTCCTTCCTATTGCAGTAGCTTCCTGTTAGACAATCTCATTGCAGATTACTTCAGTTAAGATAAACAGAAAATAAAGATTCACCCAAGTATAACAATTAATGAGGTTAACAGAAAGTAGTTGTTAACAGGAGTTATATGTAATGCATCGAAAAGAAATGACCTACAGTTAAAGCTATCATTCCAGCCACAGCACCAATTTTGAAACCTCTGAGAAGATTATCTCCAGATAGATATAATTGATGCGCCGATGACGGGTTAAGTCCTTTTTCTATGTRATTCACCTACAGACAAGTATATCTGTGAAATCAATGTTTTAAAAAGAAAGGGGCCGGGAAAAAATAAAAATAAAAGTCTCCCTACTATTTTTATCAGTATTTTCAAAGAGACAAAAGAGGYGGCTTACTATTGCTACTCCGTTCTTTTCTGCATGAGTTACAAACACGAAAAATGTCGAGAGAATGACTGAAACCAATGGAGCAATAGCTGGAACCCAGAATAATTTTCGATTTTTCTTTCCCTGTTGATCAGATTTATTCCAGACTTAAGAAGGGCATACTACAACTTAACAAATACTTATGTAGAATCTTTGAATTCTTACGATAAACTTAGCGAAAAGAAGGAACGCCAGAAAGACTGCTCCAATCAGTATAGTCTGCCAGTTCCACTTCAAGAAGTGCATGATGAAAATATACAATCAGAATGCATAAATAAGAGTGAAATAAAAGGATAATAATAATAAAACATATATATAAGATCACATGTATTTACCCCGTGATGCATCGAACCAAATACTGAGTGTATTACAGAAATGATATCTGATTTCTTTGTAAACTTCTTAATTCCAAGAAATCCTTTCAACTGTTGCAATGCAATTGTGATAGCAGCTCCACCCATGAAGCCAACAATAGCCGCATGGGATAGGAAGTCAATTAAGAAGCCTAATCTGTTTAAATTATAAGAATATTTTGAGTACAATACAACCCATGAAATCAATGGAAGGGGGAAAGAAATTTAGACAAGTTTGTCGCGTGCACTAAGGACCAAGATTTATAACCTGAAGAATCCAAGTGTCATTTGGGTGATCCCTGCGAAAAAGGTTGCAGTGAACGCAAGCCTTCTGTACTCAACTGGATTCTTAGTAGGATCAATCTCATTCTGAATTAGAGTCCCTAGTAACAGAGAAACAACAGCCACTGGTCCTATGGCAATATCTCTGGAGCTACCCATGCAAGCATAAATTAAGGGAGGCACAAGGCTTGAGTCTGTGTGCGATACAAAATAAATAAATAAATAAATAAATAAATAAGCAACATGATTTAGATAAATAATGTCACGAGTTTCGAAATATTATGCTAAACATAAGCTGTAGTAGAAACACGTACATAGACCATATTGAGGGTCTAGGTTTGCAAGCTTCGAGTACCCTATATCCTGTTACACCAGAAAACCAGGTAAGAGACGACGCGCGCAAACTCAAACTAGGATATCATCATTGTATCTTAATATCATAGATTGAGGAATTCTATAGCATACTTGGGGGATGCAGAGGCTAGCAATAGTAAGGCCAGAAATGAGGTCTCCCCGAAACTTGTTGAGATTATAACCTCTTCCCCATTCGAGGATAGGGAATACAGTTTGGAGTCCAAGAACAAGTTTCCGAGACTTGGACTGATCCTTGAAATGTCGTAATGGATCATCAGCGAAAAAGGTCTCCTTCACGGTGTTAGTGAACTCCTTGAACAACTTCTGCTTTGACGGAACACCAACTTTGTGGTGGACATCAAAGTCAGGGATTTGGTTGTGACGTTTAGAGGATGAAATGCTAGCCATATCGATTTCTTTGGTATCAGCCTCTTCCTTTTTCGAAAGACCGGCCATTGAAGTGTTTGGGAGAACAGGAAATGATGGCTGGTGCTAATCAATGCAGTTCAAGTCTGTTTAAATGTAATATGCATAACAAATAAAGATGCTTGAGAATAATAGCATGAAAAGTATGCCAAAGAAACAAAAGGCATACAAACAAGTACGAGAAGTGAAAACAAAGAATTGAAACTAGGCTGGAGAAAGTGGCTGATTGGAGTATACTGCAATTTGCCAAAGTTTAAGAGGGACACAGGCCTTTATAAGTTCAGTCAAAGTCAATAGTTTAGGCTTTTAGCAAGTAGAATTGTCAGCAATGAAATGGGTGGATTAGAAAATATATTCCTATGCTGAAAATGCAAATGAAATTTCAGAAATAAAAGGGAAACTTGCCAAAAAACAATTATTTTTTTGGGTACTATTACGAGGAGTTTCCCCGCTTTTGGGAWTTACATGGGTACTTTAATAAGCAAGATCTCTCAGCTCTCAGCTACAATTTTTTTTATTTCCAAGGTTCGATCTTCAGATTTTAATTAAAGAGCTTGARACCCTTAATCACTCAAGCTATTTCAAAAATCAATTATTGTATTTTTTAAAGATAAATATCTCTCTAGTTTTGAATATATAGAAGCTCATTTCAGATGGACAGACATGTTGACCTTAACATGTAGGAGAAAGTAGAGTTAGTTGGGAAGTTTCATGTGTCATCTGAAAAGCACTAGCTAATTATTTCAAAACCAGTATAAACAGTTTCAATCACTCACTAATTTCGCTGTTTTATGAAAAATTATCTACCAAAACAAATGCAAGGAGCAGTCAGTGTACTAGTAGCTTGGGATACGTCTATATACATTTTGACTTAATGAGTGATCAATACTTGATCTAATGGTAAAGTTTGTATCTCACAATCATAATAGTGATGAATCATCAAATCCTACTAGTGGTACTTTTGGGGCTGGGTTTGGTACACCATTTCCCATCTCCCAAAGTAGTTGCTTACATAGTTATGTCGGATTGACCTGAGCAATGTCTYGTTGAACTAGGGTGCTTCTCATAAACGTTTTTTCAAGTAGTTGACCCATATTGGAGGGTTCTCATTGCATCATAGTATCCTTTAAAAAGTGTGTTAAATCTGAAGTTTGCATTCATTGTAGCAATTAGAAGTCAATTCATGTAATCTCAGATACAACCTTCCCCATAACAAGAGGCATTCAGTTTGCTATGTCTGAGAGGTGCACCCTATTACCTCACAGTCTTCACAGACACCACACGTACAATCTTAACTACTACTTTATGAGAAAACTAGAATCGTATTTAAGAATAAGAATAAGCAACAACGACATTATATAGTTTTCTACAGGTATTATTTAGGGGAACAAGAATATTGTATGATTGATAAACATCAGACGCTAATTAAGTTGCTAGTATTAATCATGCTGAACTGACACAAGTATTTATGTGAAATGGGAATTTTGGCTGAATTTTTTTTCCCAATAATGCTATTTAGTTTCAAATTTACCATTTTGCTTCGGATTGAAAACTATTTACACATTTACCGTCCATGTAGGATCGGTAGCAAATTAATTTTTTATATTTTTGAAAAACTGACGCAAAAACGCTATTTAAAATAGCGTGTTTTACGACAAAAAACGCTATCTTCTATAGCGTTATCCATGTTTTTTTTGTTTCTTTTTTTGTTAATATAAACCCTCATACCTGAATTTAATACTCCGTATCATTGAATCAATGGAAAACGAAATTTAGGTTCAATCAAAATAACATCATTTATTAAAAAAAAWTTASATGAGCATGAATCAAAAATAATTGATTTAGGATTAAATTATGCAACTTATGTTCAGCAATTGATAGAGGGATGGCTGAGAATAGGTGGAGACAATGCTGAGACGAGGTAGCGACGATGCTGAGGTGAGATCGTGATGCGGGCATGCGGCTGCTGTGGAGGTAGTGCAGCAACAATTCAGAACAACATACATGAATAATGGGATGACCCTCGTGGTGGCGACGTGGCTAAAAAGAGTTGGGTGACAGCCGTGATGCAGCGTCGGGGTGGCCACCGTCAGTAGAGAACAGAACAGGGAAGGGGAAGTAGTCGTGGGAAGCAGAGTTCAAAACAAAGGGAAGCAACACAATTGGACAATTGGTGTTTGATATTCCACATTTACTTCATTAGAGAATAAAGCTATTCCAAATAGCGTTTTTACACATAACATCGCTATTTCAAATAGCGTTTTCACCCTTAAAAAATTATACCCGATTCTACATGAACTGTAGTTGTGTAAATAGTTTCCCATTTGAAGCAAAATGGTAAACTTGAAACTAAAAAGCATTATTGAGGAAAAAAATTCATTTTGGCCTTTTGGGTCAAGATCCATTACCATTTTCATAAAACTCTATCAAATAGAGTTATAAATCAGAGGTTCAAAACAAATCAATGAATGTATTTTAAGAGGTATTTTTTACAGTTAAAAAAAGTTTGACCGTCGATAAGATCTCCATACCCGGAGATCCTATATCGATTTTTATGTACTCATTCATTCCGTAACGCAATAAAAACAATAATTGAATTTTCACGTATCTTTAGGAAGAGATTTAACAATGTAAACGAGCAAATTAGTCTAAATAATTTTAAAACAATGAAGAATAGAATGATAAGTTTATTATATTAAAATTATTTTGATTAATTTGATCGTTTACTATGTTAAATCTSTTTCTCAAATTGCGTGAAAATTCAATTATTGTTTTATTGCGTTACGAAGGAGTACATGTCTGTGGTTCTTTAAACACTTAAAAAAATTAAAAGATTGAAAGTTAATTAATTTAGTTATGATTCCATATAGTGTTTTTTTCCAACTCTAAAATATCCAAAAGCAGGAATTTTATATATGCTTGTATTATTCATAAGTAACACAATTAATGTGCATCTAATACAATAATTCAAAGTATTATGGGTCACAATTTGATGATCAAAATGGCTAAACATTAAAGTGTGACTAGTCTATCAATTGATTGTTGGTGTAGTGGTGATTAGGACTATACTTGGTAAGAAGAACTTGGGTTCGATGCCGCACAACAGTTGGACGCAAATTCTATTATGGTCCCGGGCAAATGTYCATTTACGAAACTAGAAATGTTCATTTCAATATGTAAAATGTTCATTTTCAAGTGTAAATGTTCATATCTGAAAATGAACACTTGTATTTTCGGAAATGAACATTTCTATTTTTGGAAATGAACATTTGCCTGGGACCACATGGTCCCGGGACCATAATAGACCCATTGACAATTGGAAGAGGATTAAAACTCAAAATTGATCCTCGAATCCGGATTAGCCCAAAAGGGTAAACCGAATGGTACACCAAAACATTGTGACTAGTCTCACTACCATAAACGGAGGTATAGTAAGTTCGTCTCACCTAGATAATACATTGGTTTATCTAAAACCAAAATGTAGGGATGCATGGGATTACTATTTATGACTTACAAACAAAATTACTTGTGATTTATATTTACAAGAAATAATTTTTGGTATATAGATTAATAAATGGTAATAATACATTAATATTTATATGGATATAATTAGTGGTAAGATTGGATTATTTTTTAGGTGGGGACTCTCTTTTTTTTTCTTTTGAGGGGATTATTTTTATACTTTTAACCTTTACGGCTTGTTTGATAGGGATGAATTGGTAGAAAGGAAGGGAAGGTGAAGTAAATAAAGCAATTTTTATCATTTGGTTAAAAAGATAAGGTGGAAAGAAAAAGGGATTGGAATGAATTGATCTGACAAGAATTTTTTTACAATTTTTTTCCTCCTAAAATTGGACGAATTTCGGAGGAAAGAGAAAATAAATTTAAATTTCATTTTTCCCCTTCCCTTCCCTTCTTAGGGGTCATTTGGTTGACAAGGGAAATAACTTCCCATATGAATTCACAAATCATGGGAATTAACTTCCTCACATTAGAAATCTCATGAATTGTTGAAAGTTGTTTGTTATTAATGAAGACATTTACAATTTATGAAAATTTCAAGTGACCAGCATTTGGTAATTTAATTCCCATGTTTTGTGGGAATTAGAAATTTCCACATTTCTTTGTTTTGTGCTTAACCAAACAAAGCCTCACTATCAAAATTCCCTTGATTTTCTATTTCCCTCATTTCTTTTGTGCAACCAAACGACGCCTTATATTAATGTCTAACCAAATATTGAAAAATAAGCTTAATTCTTCCTTTTCCTTCCCTTCTCATAGTAATGTTTAACCAAACAATGGATTTCTTTCACGTCCCCCATTTGAACCAAATATAAGAAAATAATTTTAATTTCTTTTCTTTTCCTTTCTCTTCCCTTGACAAGAAATGTACGCGTATGCGTGCATAGTCTTGCAGAATAATATGTGATTTTTTATTTTATTTTTTAGGTAAATAATTTTTTAAAAAATAATAAATTCCATATTTCTTTCTAGTTTATTTTTTAAGTAAAGATTTCTACGCGAAATTTTATTTCTACTCGCGCGATTTCTATACGTGACATATTTGAATTTTGAAAAAAAATTGATATTAAAAGAAATTTAATAGATATTGGAAATTTTGATGAAATGAAACAATTGTAATCTATAAATTTCCTTTGTATCGTTTTAATTGTAACACATAGAGAATTGTCGACTCCTATGCAAATTAAAGATGTAAATGATAACTAACCGTGCTTAATTGTACTTGGTAATAAAGCATATTGTTAATAATATAGAGGAGAAAGGTAGTGAATCCCAATTGGCTAATAAACCCATGCACATGGGTTTTGGGGGGTAAACCAAGCAAAACATAGTAATTTCAATATAATTTTTTTAACCCAAAATAGAAAGTTTGAGTTTGTTGCAATTAATATGATAATTCTAAATATAATATTTGTTGCAATTAAAACAATACGGAGGAAGTATATGCATATCGTTATATCGTTATTTACTTGGATAAGATATTTTTAATGTGAAGTGTTTAAGATAATATTTTTTTTCAAAGGAGGGTGTGTTCTTTCTACTTATTTGTACTTATCTAAACTTATTAATAATTATCTGAATTTATTCAAACTTATTGATATTTATTTGAACTTATTTTGTGAGACGAAAAAGTAATACGTATACTTATTAATATATATTTGAATTTAATGATACTAATTATTGTTACTTATTATAACTTCTAAAGTTATCTTATTCAATAAGTATTGAAATTAAGTTGAAAAGAACATAGCCTAAGTTATTTAGATATATATTTTAATTAAGTTTTTTAAATAAGATAATTTTAATACGTTAACTAGATAATCCCCGAGGATTTGCTCAATTTTTAAATAAAACACAAATTGCTCTAAATAAAATCATCAAAATATGATATTTTAAAACTGTAATTATTTAAAAATAAAGTTTTAATTTTTCGATTTTTTATAGTTTTACAAAAATCATTAGCTATATAAAACTTTACCCCAAAACACATTTATTAACATTCATTAAATGATTTTTACATTTTTTTATACAATAATAATAATTAATTAAGTGTTTGGGAGGGGAATTTGGGAGAGAAAATGTGGGAGGTGGGGATTATTTTAGTAAAAGTTATTAGATTTTTCACATGTTTTTTTTAAAAAATAATTATCATTATTTAAAATACCACCCTTGAGGCAAAGGGTCACATAAAGTTTTACGACCAAATTTGGGTGTTTGATTTTTAATAGAGGATTGGTTGAAAATAGGATATAAATCATTTAAGTTTTCTACTTCATCCGTTCTTTGTTACTCACATCTACCTTAAGTTGCACAAGAATTAAGGCAGAGGGAGAAATAAGAAAATAGACCCAAAAGATGAATATTATTATATATATTAATCAAGAAACAGAAAATATTAATTAAGCAAGAAAAGTTGAAAGTGGACACACATGTAAATAGAGTTTATATAGTGGTAATTTTTTATGAGAACTATTTACAATAAAATGAAAGGATGAAAATTTTTTGCAACTTTTTAAATACTCCCTCCGTTACGTATTATTTGAAACATTTGCTATAAATGGGTGTTACATATTACTTGAAATAATTCTCTCTTTTTCCATTTTTAGTAAGTTTTTTCCTACTTTATTAACTTTTTCATTACTTTTTTCTCTATTATTTTTTCCTAATCTTACACCAACTCATTACTTTATTCATTTTCTTTCTCTTACTTTTTCATAATCTTATACTATACCCACTCATTATTTTATTCCTTTTCTCCCTCTTACTTTATTCTAATCATATATCCTTATCTACAATTAAGAAATTTTGCCTAGAAAATCTCCCTGGTTCAAATGTTTCAAGTAATACGTAAYGGAGGAGTAGAAAGAGAGAGCAAGTAAAAAAAACGAAAGAAGTATATATTTACATCTAGATTTTAGATTAAAAAATATAATTTTACTATCGTATGATAAAAGATTATTATTATTAATTATATGTTAAGTTAATTGAAAATTAAAAAAAAATAAAATTTTCATTTTTTTTTTGCTTTATTAGTATTTAATTTTATTTAAAAGCAATAAAAATTGCCTAAGTATGATTTCTAAGCGATTGTTTGGTTAAGAAAAAAATTAATTTAATAACTAAAAATTGAACAACAAAATTAAGCATATGTTCTAACTACAATTGGGGACATGCTACTTTGAGTGAGAATAAAATTGAGGGAAAAAAAAGGAAGAAAAAATAATCCGGGAAAGTGACYAGCACACCTGCAGTACATGATTCATCTTATGCTTTACATTAAAACCATTGATAGTGGGGACTATTTTTCGTGACTTCCTTCCGTCATATACTGTTTTTTTGGGGCGAAAATAGAAATGCCACTAACACCACAAAATAAAATAATAAAATGATCTAATTTTCATTGGAAACTTTATAATAATGTAAATGGGGAAAGAAATAAAGCACCTCTTTAGCCATGCACCTCTTAATGTGATTCGTGAGCTCACCTCATGACACCTGTAATTCTTGGAATTTTTAGTGKGAGATTTTTTAATTTTTATCCCTGGTTAAAGAGATAYAAGGACATAGATGAGAATCGATTTAAATAGGAGAAATATAAATCGGTTATTAAATAATATTGTAAAACGACTAATTGCATTTGATAATTAATTAACAATGCTAGAGAAAGCGATGGTGAAATACTGAAATGAGAATTTAAACTTTTCAGACGAGAGTAGCACCTTTTCATAACTGTCTTCATTCAATGAACCCAATGAAGATTTTACAGTTTTCTACTTTTCTTTAGGTATTTTCTAGTTTGCACTTTTCCGCATCTTCATGTCACTAACGAGAGTTAAATGCAACATTAGGTATCCAACTTACATTAGGTATCCAACTTAGGTAAACGTTGTAGTTTAGGTAACCTAGTTGCAATTAAACAAGATTATGTTACCTTAATGTTACATTTAACAGTCAAATTAGTAAATTAAATTAAAAGAACATAATAATTAAAATAAAATAATAATAATTAAATAATGCATTAATAATTATCATAACCCCTCAAATTCTCTCATAAAATAAAATGACTAAAAGGAATCAAAAGTGTTAGATTATATATTATATCCTTGGGCCTCAACCATAAGCTTAAGCTAATGATTGAGATGGTCCGATTAACATGTATCAGAGTCAGCATGACACAGAGTAATGGTTCGAATCCTCCCCCCACCTTTCAAGTGGAATTAATTCACGCCAGGTTTGAGGGGCCTGTGCTGTATCCACATTTCAAACCCAAATGGTCTTTCATGTGAGGGGAGTGTTAGAGTATATATACTAGTCTTATAAGCACGCGACGGGTATTTATTAAAAGTGCATTAATATATGGTTGTTTAGTTACTATGAATTTTTTTCTTGTGATTGGATCCTGAATATTAAAAAATAATTTACTGATATTACAAAATAGTTTAAGTTGATTTTATATAATTCAAAAAATGACACTATTTTGTGCAAAAATAAATAAATATATATTATCTATATGTGATTGAGTTCAATTTTAAATTTTATATTATTGTATTAATTGATTTGAATTATGGGAATAAATTAAATAAAGTGAACATTAATTGATCTAAATTATTCTAATTTAAGTTTTTTTATTGATAAAAACTTTCCTTTTTCATTTAATTTGGTTACATTGATCGATAATATAATTATGTCTCATATATTTGAATTGGTTGAATAATCATTAACCAATATGGTAAGTTTATGCATAAGTTTATGGTGTGTTGTGTAATATCCATAAGTATTATGGGTAGATTAGGAATTTCAAAGGGGACATCATTGCTCCTCATTCACTTATATAATAGAGATATTCMTGGGCCTCAACCATCAGCTTAGGCTTTTGGTTGAGATGGTCTGGTTAACAAAAAGAGGGGAAATACAAAGTAACTTTCAAATGATAATTGTAAAAAATGAATTACACTATTTTCCAGCTATTTAAATACTAATTTTCCAGCTATTTAAATACTAATTTAGGAAATGAACTAAATATATTGGTAATTCTTAAAATTTTGTGATTAATTCTTTTTTACAATTAGTACTACCTGATGATGGAGCAGATGACTGCTACGAATATGATGCAGTTGGAGATGAGCTATTAGTAGGGCGTATAGAGTTTGGTCTAGACCGTAACCAAACCGGACCAAACCGCATTTTAACGGTTACGTTTGGTTTGGTTTACGGTTTATAAAAATACGGTTTGGTTTAGGATTTTTTTGTTAATACGGTTTACGGTTTGGTTTGGTTTTGCAAAAATTATAAAYCAAACCAAATCGTAAACCAGTAAACCATATTTTAATATTTATATAATTTTTAAATAAAATCAAATTATTTATACATGTATAAAATCTAAAGAAAAATAAAATAAAAACCTAAAAAATCAAAATATCACATATTTTTCATACGGTTAAGAGGTTAGATTTGGGGTTAATATTTATTATTTAGGGTCAATTTATTTAATATCAATTATATGTGTTAGCACTTGTTATTTTTAATGTAATATAATTTAATTCGTTTGACTCAATCCCTTAAACTTTATTATAAGTTAATCAAGTAGTATTTAACAATTTTTGGGAAAAAATTATCTTTTCGTTACAAATCGTAAACCAAACCGCACCAAACCGTAATTTTATGGTTTGGTTTGGTTTGATTTGGATGTTAATACGATTTGGTTTGGTTTGAAGAAATGACCAAACYATATTTTACGATTGRGTTTGGTTTAACACTCAAACCGCACCAAACCAAACCGTGTTCACCCCTGGCTATTACGAATGAAGCTTCTTCTATTTTTTGCTTTTTTTCTTTTCTTTTTTGTCTCATTAAAGTTACTAGTGAGGTGTTTTAATTGTTCTTTTAGAGCATGTGCAATGGTGGGTTACTCAAATATTTCTCTCTTATCCTCCTCTTGTCACATCACTTTCTACTAACTTTTTCATATACTTTACCCAAATTTAAATAAGTTGTCTGCAATGTTCAACCTCCCCATAACTSTATTTTTTTACTTTTTCTCATCAACTAACCTTGTCACATGTCACATTACCATTTGGTTAAATATTTTRGTAACCTTCCCATTTAACTTACTACTTCCCCATTTTATCTACATCTCTYATTTATTGGTAACCCATGCGCAATGGTTGGCTTACCCATATAATGTCCCACTTCAATTTGGAGAACCATTTGCATAAGTCATTGTACATGCTCTTAATTTAATTTACTAATTTGACTCTTAAATTTAACACCAAGTTGACACAATCTTGTTTAGAGTATCTTAGTTGTAACTTTTGTAATTAGGGTATCTAAACTGCAACTTTTATCTAAATTTAGTACCTAGTGTTGCAYTTAATTCTATATTTGCTCTATCTGACTATCTTTATATGTTATTGTCAACCAGTGGAAAACATATAGGAAAACGGGCAGTCGCGGCGGAGGATAATTCCCCTAAGACATGCGGATTAATTATTGCAAGTTGTCTTTTTAAATATCGTTCGTACGTAGCAGGTTGGAAGCCACCATGAACAACGACCATTCTCATATTCTCTTTATATGATAAGTATATTGTTAATCTTTATCTATTACATCTTTACTTTACATATAAAAGTTTACAAAGGGTTACTTGTGAGAATAGTATGAATAGTGGGTATGGCCCCACGTCAGCCCACTCTTCACAGCCATCCGTAGCCCTCCCAAAGGCCCACCCAATTGCAACCCCCAAAAGCCCACACCAATAACCCTACCCATCACGTACACTTGCGCACTACACATCACAAGGGAAAACATGCGTGTGATCACACTCAGCCTCTTCCTCCTTCCTTTTTTTGCTGTTGTTGGTCTCCAAGCTCCCATGCCGCTCTGAGGGATAACTCCCTTCTCTTTCCTTTTTTTTGTGTTCGATTTTCGCTCTAAGGCACAACTTTCCCTTCTCTTTCCTTTTTGTTGTGTGTTCGATTTCCCAAATAAAGACCTACCGCCTTTCTCCCTTTCTGTGGATTTGCAAACCCTTCTCTCTTTCCGTGGTGTTTTCCACTGTCAATGGATCAAATTGAAGATGAAGATGGAAAAGAAGGGATCAAGGAAACATGAAGTGGGGAGTGGAGATCGAAGGAAAGCTGCCAATCGATTGAGATGGAGATTTTCTTTGTTGCTCGAAATCAGAGTTTTGGTTCAACCTCGGGTTTGTCTTTGTTCTTTCGTGAATTCATTAATAATTCTTTCGTCTGCTGCAATCATACAGCCTTTGCTTCTTGCCCGTTTGTCAATTATCTCTTGCCATTCTGTTTGGGGTTCATGTGTAACTTATTGTACTATCAAAATATTAGATTGATTTTTGATGGTCAATGGAATCTAAACTAATTTGCTTCGTTTACTATATTATTGTGTGATAAGTTAAAAAAAACTGCAATTAATGAGATTAAGTGCTGGAAACTTGTTGATATATAAATGCGTCATTTTTCAGGGGTTTTAAGTTGGTTGATTACTGCTAAATCGAGTTCAAAAATTCTGGGTTTTTGCATATGTTGGTTTGGTTGATTTTGGATTGTATTAGATCTCAACCATGAGGTGTTAGTTTTAAATTCTGACTTTTTCATTTTTTATTTTTTTTCAGCCTTCAAATTCTCAACCCTTCTTTCTTCAGGTTTTCCTCGCGATCTCAGATCATTACCCCTTTATGATCAAACCTTCAGGTATCTTGTTTAGTCAGTGTTCTGTTTAATTGTTACGTTGTTTATTTCTAATGGTTATGACTTATGAGCTTAATTGATCAGTCTTTGTTTTATATTTTAATTGGGATTTTAGTATTTAGGGTTGGAATTTCACGTTTATTGTTTGTAAATTAAAAGATTTCAATTTTGAGTGAATTATGACATGATGAACAATACTGGAGATTAGGATGAGTAATTGTTTTCGTCCCCTATTTGCTTGCCTTTTCTATTTCCCATTCATTGTTAGAAGTAGTGTGTTGTAATTTGCGAATGGGTTTTTTGCTGGGTAGTTAGTAAAAAGAACCCAGTTAGGACAAGCTTTTAGGGGTAAAAAATGATGAGTTTCAATGAATTTCCTTTTATTAAGGAGGCCATGGGCATGGATGAGGTGGATGGCTAGGCTTTGGAATCTCTAGGAATTACTTCTTGTGCAAAAGAGTCGAGAGCACTTTGTGAAAAAGTCAGAGGCAAGGCTTTCTGATATTGATCTTGTAAGTGAAGAGGTATTAAAGAGAGGTACAAACTTATTCCCGATTTTTGATTTAACTTAATTAGGTTTATTGTTATGTGTGTGTTAGATTAATTCTCCGTACTTGTACAAGCAAATTGCCATTAGAATTTTGTGGTTTAATTAATTGTCCCTACTTCACGTAGATTTACCTTCATGTTTGTATGTTTCTCTTCCTTTCCGCCGGAGATGATGATTGTAATGACCAATTGGTTGAACAACATTCTTCCCAAATATTTGATAGTTTAATTAATTTAGAAATTTACTGTTATGCAATGAACAATCATCTCCTTGAATTAGGATAGTTGAATTAAACAAGAAGAGGGATAAGTGTTAAAATGTGAATTAGTGGAGCATCATACGATATTAATTCATTTTAATGATGGTACATTCTGGTTAATTCATAGGTGTATGTCCAAGGCCTTGATTGCTTGAAAAAATCCAATCTGCTCATGCTTCAAAGCGTGCTTCACAGTACATATGAAGTGAACCTGACCGTGTATATACGATGTATGTACGTGTACGTTATATCGGAGGGAAAAACGACGGCTGTAAAGGTTAAAACAACGTGCGTATATCAAAGCCAGTATATAGGACTTTGACTTTCAAATACAACAGTTGGAATTTTTTCAGAGGTACTGTCACATTACATCCTTGTTTAGTTGGTGACGGATTTGGGTCTGATTTAGGGGAGAAATTTAGTTGAATATTCTGTTGTCAAGTAAAGCTTTTCCTGCTATGGATAATCTTTCTCTTGGCATTGATTAATTATGAAATAAAGGTCACAAGACCAATGCTTGTGTTACTAAATTCTAATTCTTCTTGCTTACAGGAAAGCATTTCTACAGTTGGCCTCGAATCTTAAATGGCTTATCCTCTTTAATCTGATTTGAGTTTCTCGGATTATTCACTTTTCCCATGATGTGAAAGGGTAAATTTCTTGTTAATTTCTTAACGGCTGAACTTTTTTTAACTTCTTGAAACAAATGATATGGCCTTAAATTTAGAACTTTTGTGATGTTATCATTACTGTGAAGTAATTTTTGTGGACAAATGACTTGCTATTAAAATGTAAAATTGGTGTTGTAGTAGTGTAAATTTACATTATTCACTTTACGCCAAAACAGTTTCTTTCCCCTTATTTTATTTTGATGTAATATCATTTGTCTAATTGATGGTTGTTTTTTATTTGATTTATGTTATTTTTTGTTTATGTTGGAGGTGTATTTTAGAGACCCGGCGTCCAAATGGTTTTGCCCTTTTTTAGAGACAAGTATGCTGATGAAGTCAATAAAGCTTGGATAGGCGGCTTATGGTATGCCTATTTCATGCTTTTTTATCTGAGTTTTTACACTTTTTTCTTAGCAATGTTGTATTTTCTCATGGTTACTGAAATGAAATTCATAATGTTGACAGAGTGCTAAGCCGAACTTGAATGTGCAGAGGAGTATACTTTTCAATAGCAAGGGATAATCTCATCCTAACCAGAGACTGTGCTAGAATCTGATTCCCAAAACTTGAACGGTAATACTCATTTTTTTTTTAACTGGATTACAATATGTGCGCTTGCCTTGTTATGGCAAAATCTTTGTATGATTAGCAGAAATACTTATGTCGTTCTGGTGCCCCTGAAAAAATTTAATTCATTGCTGAACTGAATAAGGAGAAGTTTCTATAGTATAGCTGAGAAGCATTGTGGTGTCATTATTTCAACTTTGATAACTGGTTTAATATACGCATTACCAAAAAAGCTTTCCACCAGCGTTGTTTAATTATATCAATGATGCCATGTTCTTAATAAAGTAAATGGAAGGACTTTAATCATTGGTAACTAACTAATCATTGGAATTTCAACATCCTGTGTGCATTTTAGCTATCTTCATCATTGTAGTTTATTGTATGCAAAATTTATATTGATCTCTGTATTTTATTTTTTTTTTTACCTTTTCACCCTCATTAGACTCACTTGAGAGTATTGTTGCTTACGTTTTATGACGGGTCACATCATTAGTTAATTATAAATAATATAAGCATATGGTTCATCCCTCTATTTATGATGAATTTCATGAACATTGTTTCTTCAAATATTCAGGCTTTAGGACTGTTTCACAATGTTGCATTTGGAGGTGCGATGGAGGTAATGGTACATGTGACAAGAAATTTTGTATCACTCTGAAGTTCTACCAACCGCAAGGAATACCTTGGCAGTGTCGACATGATTGCCGTATATGTCACTCTTCGTAGTGGACGAATGAGGCTTGGACTAGCTAAACCCAAATATTTAGACGTAGTAATCCCTTGATATGAGAGCGTTTGCGGTTTCCCTTTATTTCCACCATGTATATTTAGTGTTGTGTTTAAATGTGCCTTTGTTTTGTACAGTTCATTATGTTAAGGCATTTGTGTTTAGAGTGTTGGTTGGATTAGCCGTTGTAGTGTAGCATGATATCTTGCCCAACAAAGAATTGTATTCAAGTATGGTATGTTGTTCAAAGCATTAACTAAGACAATAGATTCTATGGATTATTTTTAAAAAAATGACATTTACGTCCATTTAGAATTGTTTTCTGGTTGTATTTCTTCAATGACTATTTCCTTTATCATTAGGCTCCACTTTATGTGTGCTTTAATATTTAGCTTGCACTTGATAATAAAATTGTTCAATTATATTTACGAGCAATTAGGTAGTTTTTTTTTGGCACACTTGCAGTTAGCAAACTGTCCGGGCACGCGCGATCGCGCGGTAATGCAACGGCTAGTGACTACAAATATTCCACATATTACAAATTATTAAGTAGAGATGTGTACATTTAATTCATTTTAATTAATTATTAATTATATTGTATTTTACTTTTTTGTACAGGTTAAGGATACATGTAACTTTGATATATGCTTGGTATCAGTAAAATGGAAACTTTGACAATGTTTATGAATTGGCAGGAAGGAAACACATTTTGTTCACTAATTAGCGTAGTACAAAACTACAATTTTGGGGGATTTTGTTACCATGAAATGGTATTTGTCTCTGGTAACTCATTTACGAAATTTGTAAAAATGTAAATATTTATTTGTTTACGTTTTGTTACATTACAATTTTTTCTATTACGAGTCGGGTCCATCACCGGGTGGACTGTGTCCGGTCCCTATGCCTCGGGGTACATTAGGTGATGACTTTGGTTTTGCAAAATTATTCTTGTTTTTGCTATTGTGATTATGCCTAGGAGTTGTGTGTATTATACTCGAAACGAGTAGAGGAGTCGCCCACCATACTTCTTTCGTGGAAGATTGGATCTGGTTTAAACCTTGCCTATATTGCATTAAAGCAAGGCAAAGGAATTCATAATTTAGTCGGTCGTCCACCAAAGGTCATGGATTAGGACAATGGTAAGGGCAAGTTTATACACCCAATAATCTCCACTTTACCGTGACCGGCCGACTACTTCATTAACGCACATACGACCTGCACGAGCAACCATTCTTGGCATCTCCAACAACCGTGCTACACATCATGCTCTAGCACTAACCGAGTACTAATACACCTTGTCGCACAAGCCGGAAAAATTAAGATAGACGAATAGTTCACAGCACGAAAGTCTGTTATTACACAATCCACCAACCCATGTCTTACGGAAACTCGGAGTTTAAACAAGTGATCCGGAGAACCAAAGGTTGTACAGCGGGCCTTACTATATACACCCACCGGTACAAAAGCAATGTCTCTACAAGTCGAAACGTTTGAAAAGGTGCGTGTCGACCCGCCGAATTGATGGCATAACATATATCATCCCAATGTTCACGTGCTCTCTACTACACTAAGACCTCACTGTTATTCCCATCAGCCTTACTTTCTAGCAACTGAGACATCTCTCTCACCATCTTTCTCCACACACAAAGATATCTACGAGATATACACAGAGTTCCAGCCTAAATGATTAGAAGATGTGGACACAAACCACAAATAACACACGAGCAGCCAGATCAGCAAAGCTAAGTATGTACGAGTACGAAATCGGGAAAACAAAACGGACAAATCCCCCCTAAAAATCTGGACATACCGAGTACGACACCTGCTAGAAACAAAAGAAAACCCAACTGTTGGTGTTTCATACCACTTAACAACATTAGACATTATACACAGATCCCAAACTTCGGCAATATTATCACTATTATTACATACAGCTGCTCCTCTCCACATACACATACATCCCAAAATATCAATAGCTCCTTGTTTAACTGATTGTACCTGCAAAATAATTACTCGACTCCATACATGACTAAATATATTTATATTACTATATTAGATATGATTGAGCAATAGGACAAGTTGTCCAAATCCCAGGACCACCACGAGTGCCAGAGTTCAAATCCAAACACACTAGGTGCCACAATCATTCCCAGCCTCCCCGTCGAAAGGCATCAAAGTTCAATTAACCAGATGGGCAAACGGGGCGTGACTCCGTCACCATAGTTAGATGAGATCTCAAACTAACCCCATTTTGGATAAAATCCATTTATTAAAATATTATTTAAAGAGAATGTTGATCAGACAGGACCCTAGAAAGGAAGCGAATATAAATCGCAACCCCAACCCCTTGATTGTCAATACTCTAGACTGGCACAAATCCCAGGTTTTATGCTCATTCATCAATTTATTTAACTGTTATATATTAGACAAATTCACATGATCACAAACAAGACCCACAATTGACATGAAACTCTTTTAACACTAACCGTTCATTTAATTATAAACCGGTGGACAAAGGCAACTAACCTCGTCATTAGACTTGAATACATCCTTCTCTCTAGCATAATCATCATACCATGAATAGGGGATTGA
>SNQN01003652.1:29600-59049 GCA_008642245.1 Bassia scoparia | reverse complement strand
ACCAATGGCAAAGTAACTTCGCAATGCACATAATCTCGAAAGGAAGAACTCCAAATGCAGAGGTTGACAGATAGAAGCTGAATATCAAGCTGCTTTATCCGTTCAAAGACTCAAGACACTCATCAGTAAAACAAAGGGCATCTTTTCAAAAGAGACTGCGTAATGGCTTTGCAATCTGGAGAAAATTCCTTGATAAAGCGGCGATAAAAATCACCGCATACCAAGGGAAACCCGCACCCTTTAAACATTAACAGAGGGAAGTGGCTTCTACACTGCACCTTCGCTTATTCCACTTGATGCCCCTACGAAGTAACAAGATCGACCAAAACAACACCTTCAGTGACCATAAAATGGCACTTTTCCCAGTTAGCACCAACCTTACCCTTCGCATCCTTTAGAACTCTAGAAGATATTCCAAGCTATGCCATCCATAATCAAACATACAACTAAAAATCATACCATAAAGACTTCCATGATAGACTCCAAATCAGAGAAATAGCCATCAACATCTCTGAAAGGTTGGTGGAGCGTTAACATAATCCAAACTGCCATTCTACAATTGCCAAAAGTCCATTATTGGACATGTAAAAGGAGTCCTTTCCTGAATCTTCAGGGTGAATCGAATTTACATAAATTCCCGAATACCATATCAAATAGCAAAAAACTTTATGGCAAGCCAAACGCTCAACATCTGCATCAATAAAGGCAAGGGGGAAGATCCTTTTTAGTGCCAACATTAAGGCGCCTAAAGTCTATACACAATGCCCATCCGTCACAATTCTAGTGGGAATTAACTCATTTTTGTCATTTTTCACAACAGTAAGTCCCGCCCTTCTTAGCACAACTTGGACGGGACTCTACCCACTTAGAATCAGAATGTGGTAAATAATACCTGCATCAAGCAATTTTCATTACCTCCTCTTCACCACCTCTTAAGCATATTCGGATTCAATTCTCGCGTGCCTTGAATGCAAGCGGCGATGGCCCTCGCAATGAAATCCTGTGCATCAAAATCTGACTATACCCTTAAAGATCATCAATGCTCTAGACCAGAGCTTTTCGATGAATGCGCCAAAACGCTAACAGCTTTATACGCTCATCATTCAAGATGCATGCATTGACAATCACAGGGTACGCTCGTATCTATCCTCAAAACAACACATTCTCAGAGTAGAGGGAGGGGTTTCAGTTAGGCTTTGTTACCCCGGAAATATGCACACTGGGCAGTGACATTAGCTTAGCCTTTCGCGCTCTCCTCCTTGCCATCTAGTGCAGCGACTAGAGCATCAACCACTGGTCTCCCTTCACTGCAAGAGACTCAACCAAAAATGTCCTCCAGAAAGATCCCTATAAGGATGATCGAGGAAAAGTTATCCTGAACAGCAAAATCAGAGATATCATACTAGCAATAGAAAGCTTCTTAATGGGACTCTTAAGTGCACTAGATTAGATTAAAACCACTTTATCATCCCCAACAGTCGACTAAGCCTTTCCATTCTTACATCTATGATTGCCCTGCCGTATGAAGGCAAGGTCCGACCTAAGCATGATCGAAATATGGGCATCCTCATTCCATGTCAAGAGCACAACAAAAGTCACAGGAATGAAAAACTTACCACACACGAACAGGAACATCTCTCTAAAATACCCATGGGATATTTTTACAAAACGGTCGCCCCACGTAAGCATTTTTCTCAGGTATACTAGGCATTTAAGATCTCCCATATAAGTTTTATTGGCAGATTGACAAACATGACACTAACACTAGCGCCCAATCACACAATGCTGTCTATTGCAAAAGACCCTTATCACTGGAATTAGAAAACTTCCAGGATCTTTCAGTTTGGTGCGAGACTTGTTTTGAATTATAGCACTGCATGTTCGGTAAAAGCAACAGTCTCCACCGCCCATTTAAACTCCCTCTTTTAGTCAACATGTCTTTCAAAAATTTAGCATAAGAGGAACTTGATTACTAACTCAGTGAAAAGGACAGTTACCTGCAGATTTTCTTACCACAATCAAGGAACTTGCTGAACTGCTAGTCCTGCTTCTTTTTGGCTACTCTAGCTGGAAGGGCAGCTAATAGGGGGTACCACAATAGGAGGTTTGCTGCATTCCTCCTCCTTATCAGATTTTAATCAGCTTCCCTGCCTTCTTCTCGATTTCAGCCTTCCAACATCTACAACATCTCCCTGAGAGGCACTATCAAGGCTATCAGGCAGCTGCAGGCATGGTGGTTCCTACGTAACTAGTCCACTGCGAGGGTGATCGCATTGACACTATCCTTCGGTTGTTGCGTTTGTGAGGAAGAGCACCTCGCTGCATTGCGCAGTAGAAGTACGCACAGTTGCGCAACCTGTGTGTCCAGCGTTCATATGCACATTCAAATTCTGGACATCTTCTAGACTGACCCAATCATCGAGCCAAACTTATCCTGCTTTGCATCATACTCGTCTGTTGCTGTAACATCATGTTCTTTATTTCAGCAAGTACAGATCAACTGCTGGGCCTGCGATGTGGCTGCTGTTGCTGTTATACTGCTGATTTACTGTTGCTTCTGATGAGGAGGCTGATTCGAGGCTGGTACTGCTGTTGTTGCTGCGGCTGCTGTGCTGCTGTGAAACTGGTGGAGGTTCAACACATTGTTGCTCTTGTAGGACAGATATGGATGATTTCTCATGCCTTCATTGTTGATGTTGGAATATGGATTATTGGGAACGATACTGAAACGCACATCTTGATCCATAGGAGTTTGACATCCACCAGTCAGATGCCCCGTTCCCCACAGTTATCACAATACACTTCATTTGAGCCTGAAACAGCTGCAACTGAAGCTGAACGACTCATGTTGATGCCATCCAACTTCTGATTGATAGCCTGATATTGAGCTGCCAATAAAGTGATCTGATCGACTCATGCTAGCCCGTTTCTTTACCACACTCGAGTACTGCCATATTGAGCATTATGATTGGCCATCTCCTCGATCAGTTTCCATCCAGCATTGACTGTCTGATCATGAACCTCCATTCGCATGCAGAATCAAGAATATACGAGATTCACTGTTCAAAACCATTATAGAAAGTCTGAACCAAGAGCCATTTCTCTAGACATGATGAGGACACATTCGATGTAATTCTTTGTATCGCTCCCTATGCCTCACTATATAAGTCTCATCAACATCTTGCGTAAAGTTAGTGATTTGCTACGCATTTGAGCAGTCTTTTTCTGGAGGATAGTACTCTTGTAGAAGGCAAGAGAAAGAGCATCCACGAATCAAATGCGGTTGCATCAAGACTTGTTCAAACCATAATCGAGCTCTGTCCCGCAATGAGAAAGGAATGCAATAACACGAAGTTGATCAGCTAACACCAGCATGCTTAACAGTACCACAATATTTGAGAAATTAGAGATATGCAAGTTGGGATCCTCAGTCGCATTCCTCCAAACTGATTGCGCTCGATCATATTCAACAGGCGCAGCTTAATCTCAAAGATTGGCTGCCGCTAGAGTAGGCATGCCTAGACCCGTCGGAATCTCATTCCGACTAGGCTGAGAGTAGTCCATGAGAGAGCTTCTGTGTGCCGCCATCTTTCTTCAAGTTCAGATCAGGATGGACACTTCGTTGACACTGAATGTGACTCTCCTCCTCTAAATCAGTCTCGTATAAGGTTCGAAAACTGATGAGAGATGGAAGAATCTGAAAAATCCAACCGCCTCACGGAATTCTTCGTCTATGTAAGTCGCTCCACCGTCGGGATCGTATGGAATCAAACCCCAATTCGGGAAGACCTGCGCATAAACAAAGCAAACTACAGCGATCGTAAGTACTGCCCTGAAGAACAATGATTTGTTCTTCAAGACAATCACAAAAAAAATAGTCTAGACTCAAACAATTAATCAAAATTAAGCCGTTTCCCCCGGCAACGGCGCAAATTTGACAGGATGGTCGCAACACACTATCAAAAATAACCTATAAAAAACTAACCTGCAGCTAGTGGATAGGATCGTATCCACGAGGAAACAACAACTATTGATCATTGAGTAAAAGCATCTAAACTAACAAAAGAAGCGTGGTTTATGATTAAGACACTTAAAACTAATGATTGCGATTAAAAGAAGAGATTAACTATATGCTAAAAGAATCTAGAGCTATGGTAGCAGATTGACAACAATTTGGCATAACATTCAGTAACATGGCATAATTAAACAGGATAAAGTTCTCTCGAATCAATTAAACCATAGAACTACCTAACCGTATCTCTCGACCTAGGAAAGTCTCGTTCTACCTATGATGTAGATCTTGTATAAGTTTCAATCGCTAGATCTAGAAACTCGTGACTAATCTAATTAGCAATAATCGTGCACTACCTAATTGAATAACATGTAAGAACAATCAAATAGGAATTTAATTAAAAGCAAGCCATGAATTGCATCAAACCAATTATTAAACCATCATACTGCTATAGTCCCCAATCGCTCTAGAAATAAAACTACTCACTCATAATTGCACTAAACATGATGATTAAATGTGGAAAGAACATAATTAAAGCAAGAATAATCAAACAATAATAAAACCCTAAAAAATTGGAAGTAATAATTAATAGCAAACAATCAAAGCAATGATCAAAAGTATAAATAATTGAAAGCAATAAGAATTGATTAAAGGAAGATTAATTACCAAAGAAAGATTGCAATTGATGATTGAATGATTGAATTTTATTCAAAGCCAAAACTAGGTCAACAATACGTATTGGAATTCTTCTTCTTTGATGTAAACTAGAATAATAGAATAAAAGATATTCTACAAATTAGGATTTCTCCCCTCTTAAACTCTTTCCACAAATCATAAAATAATAGCTAGTCCCCCAAAATTACAATCGAGCCCCATATTAATCATTTGAATGAAATTAAGAGAAACAGATCCGCAGGTTGAACCGACCGGTTACGACTGTTGAACGGTCGGTTTCAGGTTGAAACGATCGGTTGAAGCTCGATTTTTGCTCTTTTCCTTTTCCGCTTTGCTCCTACGCCAATTGCTACTCCATTACAATCCCATGATGCCTCAAATGGGTCCAAAATGTATCCAAGTCAACGAACGTAACCTGAAACTCATTCAAACTCTGGGACAAAGATATTAGTAGCAAAAGATGGCCGTTTAGGACCATAAATGTAGCAAATGACAAGGGAAAAAGCTATATAACTGCACATATCAATTACGAAAGAACAATTTTTTACCAAAAATTGTGTTTCAAATTACAGAGCTTAAGGGTCCCTCTTTAGTGTATTTATGCATCCGTTTTCATGAAGAACTCCCAAGATGAAAAATCATAAACCACTCACTTGGCACAATTGAATCATTTCCAGCGCAAGGCTACATCACAAACAAACTTAAGCAACACATCATAACGAGAACCAACACACATTCGACAATAGCTCAGAAAAGACAAAAGAATTTGGAAGACATGATCAAATTAATAATAACAACTCAATCAACTTTACATAGACAAACAATAGCGAAATTTCTAACACCAATCAACTGTAATCCCCCGTAATTTTCGAATATTTATAAATATATTTCTTATAAATAAATTTCAATTTTTCATAAAAATGATCAATATTTGTGAATATATATTCTTATAAATATATTACGATTTATCTCATGAAAACAATATATTTTAATTGATCTTTTATTTCGCTCCAAATTATATTTCATGATAAAAAAGAAATCTAATCTTTTTTCTTTATTTAAAACAAAATATATTAAATATCTAAATTAAACCAAGATAAATCTAAGTCAGATAAAAGGGTTTTATTTTCTTTCACAACTTATTTTCATACGCATACTTCAATTATAAAAAAAAAAACAAAAACAAAGAGAAGTTGTGTTATTGCTGCTGCTGTGCGTGGTTGCCCTGCTGCCATGGACGCCGGCTCGCCGTCGCCGGCTTGCCCGCCCTGTCGTCCTCTTCTTCTTTCCTCTTCCTTCTTTGTTTTATTGTTTCAACTTTGATAATTCTTGAAGTTCTTTTTAATCCAATTGTTCTACTAATATTTTGAGTATAATCTACATAAGTTACAAGTTTATGATTTTTGGTGATGTTGATTTTAATTGGGAATTTCCAAATTTATCGAATTGCAAAATTTAGGATTTTCATGTTTTTGAATTAATTTGTCAGTTTTAGTATTTTTGATTTTTAATTATTTATACAATTCTTTTATCTGTGAAATTTTAAACGAGTGTTCATTATACTGTGTACAATTTGTGTAACATTTTCAGAATTTCAAAGCACGTTACTTTTTTTCAAAAAATTGTTTTGAATTGACAGTTTTCGGGTGCAGATTCGATTTTTGATTTTTCCCGATTTTTATGTTCATCGATAATTTGCGAATTTTTTTGGAATATTCTATATACAGTAAGAGACTTTGGGTAAATTTTCAGAATTTTGAAGCTCGATTTGCTATTTTAATAAATTCGTTTTCGAACTGATTGTTTTTGGTTGCTGGCTCGTGTATTAGATTTTATTTATTTATATTAATCTATATTTACGAAAATTGTGTGGATGTTTATAATACAGTTATACTTGTTGTGAAATTTCATAAATATTCGTGTGTTTTAGTATTTAATAAATTATTACACACATTGACAATTTTTCGATTACAAATTATGTTTTGTTATTAAAATAATCAAAATATTTGGCACGAAAACTGTTTTAAGTGTGATATTTTTCAGGTATTATACATATCAAAGTGATTTTTAAACCATTGAAAAAATTGACTTTTAAGGTTTTAAAAAACAAATAATGGTTATTATACGAGCTAGAAGTTAATTATAAAACATGTCCGAGGTTTATTTCCAAAGTTTTGTGGATTTCAAGGAATATATATTGCTGTATTTTGTGTTAGGAATCCATAGTAATTGATTTATGTTTGGTTGTAGGAAGAAAATTCTCCTTGTGTGATTTTTGAAGTGAAAAATAAATAGCTGGATCATTTCCTTTCAAGGTACGTACTACTTGCGGAATCCTTGATTGTGTGTATGCTTGAGGGATGCTTGTTATACTTAGAGCATGAGTAGGAAACGTCCAAAAATTGTTTGGTAGTCACGAATAATTATTATATTGTTGTCTTAGTCTATGTTATAGAAATTGAGGAATAAAATGTGGAAAATGTCTTACTCTTGAGGATTGATATGAAGTTGTTAATAGTCATTTGTCCTTAATGAACTGGTTTGATCTATTGATGGATAAGTGGGGTTAAGTGAAACTTGTCAGATGAGGTGGTTTATAATAAAGGAATGAATTAAGTGGAGTCAAGTATTACTTGCTTCATGAGGTAATTTTAATATATATGGTTGAATTTAAGTGGAGACACAGTTAACTTACTCCATGAGGTTGATTTTATTACTCGTTCATGATATGTTGTATGAATGAGTAAAGGAAGTATTCAGTCTTAATGACGAGGTTAGTTTGGCTTGTCCAACAGAGTTTGTTAATTAAAGGAATTAAATATGCTTAAAAATTGGTAATAGGTGATTTGTGGTCCTGCAGGGAGTCATATGAACTTGTCGAATAATTAATAGTTTAAATAATAAAATATAATGAACAATAAAACTCAGAGATTTGTGCACGTCTACAGTATTGAAATCAGGGGTTGGGATTGCGATTTTATTAAAAATGATGTTAGTTTGAGTATCTTCTAACTATGGTGACGGAGTCGCGCCCGTTCGCCATCTGGTTTATTGAACTTTTTGATGCTTTCGACGGGGAGGCATGGGGAATTGAACTGTGGCACCTTGTGTGTCTGGTTTGAATTGTGGCACTTATGTGTCCTGGTTAATTGTGGCACCTTGTGTGTCTAGTTTTGAGCAACCTTGTCTGTTGCTCAAATCATATAAATGTAATAAACTATATTGAGTCATGCATTGGAGTCGAGTAAACTATTCTTGCAGGGTACTAATATATCTAACAGGAGCAATTGATAATGTTGGGATTGAGATACTTTGGAGTAGCTGTATATATATTTTGTGGTTAATAATGTTGGGACTGAGTTGTATGGATAWTTGGGTTGTATAAAATGTTGTTGAGTGGTTGTGAACACCACCGTTGTGTTTTTCTTTATTTTTAAGCAGGTSTTGTAACTTGGTATGTCCGTTTTTAYGGGAGATGTTGTCCGTTTGTTTTCTGGTTTCGTGAGTTGTATGTACTCAGCTTTGCTGATTGTGTGTTTTTATGTTTGTGTGTGTCGTCCACATCTTCTTTCTTTRGGTGGACATGTGATGATCCTTATTTCATTTGAAAATTATGGGGAACAGACTTTTCACAAGATRTGCAATAAAGTGACTAGCCTTGGATGGATGGGCTGAGTGGAGAACCGTTCGTACCTTGTTTATTTATTTCAYGATCGTTGACTTTATAGAAAGATTTTAATATTTCAAGTTTAAAAAGGAATTTTCTTTTAGTTGCAAATAAGGGCCTTAAATGGTTCCAACTTGTTGATTGAGTTGTAATTGAATTTTATTTCGGAGTTTTACATTTTGGTAGAAATATTTTATATTTTGGTTTTTCCGCTGCAAAATTCTGAATAAGCCGAAACGTTTTCACACGTGGCGATAACATGTCAATAATTCTCCATATCTTCAATTAAGTATTTTACAAAAAAGGGGAGAATTATAGGGGTGTTACATCAACATCCTCAAATCTTCCCAAAAAAATAAGGTGATAGAGAATAATGCACCRTGAGCAGCGCTGGGAATAAAACCTAGTTGTTCATCATTTAGAGCATTTACGTTAGTGAATTTATTCGATATAACCAATAACCAGAGAGACAACCCCTAGCAAACCAAAAACAATATTGATCGTTTGACTTGTTTGTGAAGTGCAAAATTACTTCAACAGCAATCCAAGCCACAAAAAAGGCACATGAAATACACATGCATATATGTAACATGGGCTATCATTCATTATGGGGAAATAGCTACCAAAACCTCTGGTTATGCAAGTTAAGTCTATCCACTAGTGCTGTCAATTTGGTTATGAAGCTGATTATTGAACTGAAATAACTGAATATTTAACTGAATTAACTGACATGAAATGTACTATAACTGAATTTAACTGTAATTGAATTTAACTGAAGTGTATCAAACTGAAACTGAATTGAATTGATAATATAAACCTGAAACTAAACAAACTGAAACTGAAATTAARCGTTTGAAAACTGAAATTAACTGTTAACATAAAARTGAAACTGAAATTAACTGAACTGAGATTAACTGAAACTGAGACTAACTGAACTGAGATTAACTGAAACTGGACTTAACTGAACTYTAAGRAACTGAACCAAAATAAACTGAACTCGAACTTAACCGAAATGCAATCAACTGAARTGAAATAAACTTAATCGAAATAAACTGAAACTATAATTAATTGAAACGAAACTGAAAGAAACTGAAATTGAAATTAAATTGAAATAAACTAGATAATTAAATAAACAAACTATTTGAATCTTAATAAATTAATTTCAACGATTAATTATCTTCTATGTACTGTACAAATTAATTTGTAAAAGTATGGATCAATGGACTACTTTGATGACATGATATTAGCTTTTCCTCCAATGTTAAAAGCATTTTCTTTCCAACTTTCTAAAGGCATTTGCATAAGTAGGCATGGATTGATGACATGACATTAGCTTTTGTCATTGATTAGTTAGCATGATTGGTGAACATGACATTAGTTTTGCCATTGATTAGTTAGTCTTGGATCATTGACATGACATTTGTATGTTACCTTATTTTTGTGGATAGTAATTATATTAGTAATACTAGATTTTTATGTTATTATTGTATTTCGAGTGATATTTATTTAGTTTTAAAAGTTCAATGTAATCCATAGTTTAATCTGTTTCTAATTATATTATTATTGTGTGTATACTACTTGAAAAAAAATTAGAGATAATGTATGTATTGCATTTATTGATTTGGTTTCATGAACAATTAACCTGTTATGATCAAATATATTTAAATTAAATAGATATAGTTGGTTAGTGTTTCTTATTAAACTCGTTTAAAATCAAATATATTAACGTAGATAGTTTAAAAGTTAGCTAGTTATGATTGATAACTAATATAGAGTTGGTTAATTGAACTAGTTTATATAATGTTATTTTGTATTTATATAATTCTATATTGAAATCGAAAGCGTACAAAATTACACCAAAAAAGATAATCTTTGAAATATTTCATGAGTTTATTTATGAAATTGAAATAATTCGATTATTATGAACGACTATCAAGTTGAAATAATTAGATCTGGAATAAAAGAGACTTCCGTTAACCAGTTCAGTTATGGTTCGTATAAAAAAATTTGACAAGGTTTGAATCATCATCTAACAATCTAATTATATAACTTTTGACATGGTTGTATACTCTGCAGTCAAGGTAAAGATATTGTATGATTATATACATATGAAACTATGATAAAAATGAAAATCAGACAGGGTTTTAGGCACAAACTGTCAATGTAATCTACACTAGGACATGTTTATATGATCTTAAGACAAGGTTACGAAAACAATATGCACTAATTCTAACTGTACATTGATTGAGAATTCTTAATCACTTTTCAACTCTAATCATTCCTTATAGGAAGTCCCTCATATCGGGAACTCCATCATAATATCATAAAGGGAACTATTACAAGTGGTATTAAACATATTTGCCAAACAATGTAATTAAGTTAATGATTGCCATTAGAAACTTCATTCTAAGACTAATTCGAACTAGATACTCTTACTTCTTCAATCATCATATAAAAGTAGACATTAAGATATCAACCAATAAATCAACTATAACCTACCATATCAGACATCTAATCTACTCTTTCATATTAAATGTATGAAAATCTATRGTTATTAAACTGTTGATACAATCATCTATCTCTTTAAGAGATGTGTTGTCGTAAAGCATCATAATAATTAACTTCAATATCATATGGAGTTTACTTTGATCTTATACGGAGTTGATTAATTAACATGTTATTATGCTCTATTAATTAACTTAGACGGAGTTAATTAGTTGACTTTGATATCTTATACTCATAACTCAATGACATTTATCTTATTCTCATAGCCGAATCCACTTTCAACCGATTAAAACTGAACAGCGATCCTAATTCAATTGAATGGAATTCATCCGTCATCAACAAAAACCGAACCGAATATCGTATCAACTAAACTGGTTGAACCGATGCCAACCAAAAATGAATCACTATTCAACTGAATTGATCTGGACCGATGCCAAGTTACCAACCAAATCCGAACCGAACCGAATCACAGCTCAACCGAATGAGCCGACATCAACCAAACTGAACTGAACTGCATTGGATTTCGCTTCAATCGAATTGAACTTAATTATTATCGACCAAAATTGAACTGAACTGAATCAACTGCATTGAACAGAACTGTACTAAACTGAACTGTTTCAATCCGCCCAAAACTGAATTGAACTGAATTGAACTTGGTCAAACTGAATCGAACTGAACTGTTACCAACCAAAACTGAACTTAACTGAACTGAACTGTCATTAAACTGAATTGAACTGAACTGTTTGATTTCAACTATAACTAAACTGTTGAACCGAATTGYCAGACGCACTGTCCACTCGATAGACCAGCCATTTTCTGGTCAGTTAAGGCGGCTAAACAATAAACATGCAACATTTTGGCGTGGGACCCATGTAGTTGTTGGCTAAGCAAACGGCCTAATAAAATATCCAATTACTTTTTATTGTTTTAAAAATTTTGGGAATGAAATATTAGCACGACAGTTTCACCTGTCAACCACCTACCTCCCCCGTTCATTCAATTCAACAATCAACATCCCTTTTGTCATATTTTATTCCAAATTACTCTTATTATGCGATCACTTAACTATCATTTTTTTTATATAAATATAATAATAATAATAAAATTTCTCACTCTCACCTCCTATTTGATTCCGCTCGTCAATTCACATCAACCTAATTTCTTTTGTGCTATCATTTTCCACACTCATTCTGCTGGTATGAAATTTCATCAATTTTTTTTCTGTAGGTTGATTTCTTTGTTTTTTGTCTGAATTACAATATTTCAGGTTTATTTTGATCCTTTTTCTTATTTTTACGAGCGTTATTGTTTAAGTTATTTATTCTTACTGATGCTAGGATTTTTTAATAATATGTGATTGAATCTGGTTCATCATTTCCTTTATACGAAGTATATATGAAATAAATTAAACGTATTGTAATCAAATTTAGCTGACAATTGAATCTTGTTCATCATTTCCGTTATATATATATGAAATAAATTGCAGGTATTGAACTCAAATTAAGCTGACAATTATATTCATGCCTTTCATTATTGTGGATAATCAAAATTTAAACATGCATCAAACATCATTTTGGCTGACAATTATATAGACTGTGATCATTATTCTATTTAAAGATTAATCAATCACATCTATTGCATTTGCCTAAAGGGTTCTCATTTTGGGAATCTATGTTTTTTTTTCCTTTCTTTCTTCTTCTTGGAATTGTGGTTGTTGATCAATTTTTATGTTTGTTCAGCTGTAACATGGCTTCTGGTGGGTGGTATATGGACAAAAGAGCCACTATCAAGAATGAGTCATTTTCGGAAAAAACAGACTTTGAGAATTTGCCTGAATGTGGATCCCTTTCGATAATAGTCCTTGGCGCTTCAGGTGATCTTGCCAAGAAGAAGACTTTCCCCGCTCTATTCAACCTCTATCGACAGGTTCGATAATGCTCGTCTATATGGAGGCTTGTATGTTTTGTATGAATATTAGATAGAACATTGTTGATTGTGAGAAATGAAGTAAAACCCTTGTTAATAGTGACTTTTGTTTTAAGCTTTGTGGCATTCCTATAGGATGACACATACTTCCTTTGGCCAGAGGCAGCTGTCATGTTGTCGACAAGCTCGATCATGTTCATGTATATGGAAGCTAATGTGTTTAATATAAATAATTTCTCCGTGCTTTTATACTTGTGCCATTGAAAATGGGTGCAAATTTGAAGGAGATCAGAGAGAAGAAAAAAAGGGGATCCATCTCATAGGAGAGAGATGGAGAGAATCTTTTGCCAAAAAAGAAAATGGTGCAAGTAATTTGCAATTTTTTAAAAGGGAAAATGCTGAAAGTATATAAAAAAAGCGAAGTATTAGATAGAACAATGTTGATTGGGAGAATTGAAGTCAAATGCGTGTAAGCATATTAATAGTAACACTGGTGTTCAGCTTTGGGCCGTTTGTGGAATTCCAATACAGTTACATATAATATTTTTGGCCAATTAAAGTTGTCACATTCTCGGAACTCCTCATAATTGATGTTCTCACAATATTTTAACAAACGATCCGTTCTAATAGTTGTGTTCTGTTTTTACTCCCACAAAATTACTGCAAATACGTGGTATTTATTTAATATATGTGATTAGGGCTGAGTAGAGTGCGGTCAAGACCGCACCAAACCGCAAACCGGACCGCAATTTGACGATTTGGTTTGGTTTGCGGTCTGAAAAGTGTGCTTTGGGTTTTGTTTTCCCCAAACCGCATTTTTAAATTTTTATATATATATATATATATATATATATCTGTTTAAGCTCTAAAAGATTTGATTAGTTCTCTTTGTCATTATTTACATTGCATGAGACTAGCGGGGAATGTCATCCTAATTTCTCCTCAAAGATGCCTCTTTGTGGTCTTGCGGAAACGACATTCTTACTTTTTTTATATATTAGTATGAACTTCGTTAAATTAACTTTTATGTTTTGTAGTAAGACTTTGTTTTAGTAGTGTATTTTAATTTAATAGACAAAGACTTGTAATACATTAAAGAAAAAGTATTTTGGAGTTTTTTTTTTTATAAAAAAAGCGGTTAAACTGCAAACCGCACCGCAAAGTGTGGTACGGTCTGAAAATTGTTGCGGTGCGGTTTGGTATGAGGAAATCCCAAACTGCAGTTTTGTGGTTTGGTGAGGTTTAGGCTCCAGAGTGCACCACGCTCGCCCCTATATGTGATAACACCTTACAAAGATCTTAAAGCAGTACTTTAGAGTATTATCTCACAGGAAATTTTGACACTGTAAAACTTTAATCACCATGCCTGTTTTGCCTATTATAGTTACATCTTGTTGTTTCTATGATGAGTAGATGCAAAATCATTTAATTCCATTTCCATTGACCTTGATTTAAGCATGTGTCTGCTTGGCTATGCATCTAAGAAAAGGGCTTTTTGATTAACAATTACTAATGGTATTCATAGGGATTTCTCCCTCCAAGTGAAGTGCATATTTTTGGTTATGCTAGGTCAAAGATGACAGATGATGATCTGAAAGATCGTATTCTTGGGTAAGATATTTTGACTTATGCTATTAGCTTCCTTGTAAGTGTGTTTAAAGTTGTATGATGACAATTGATTATTTAAATCTTTTGAAATATTCTCTTGCTATTCTCCCTCCCCCCCCCCCCCCCCCCCCCCCCCCCCCCCCCCCCCCCCCCCCCCCCTCTCAAAACGATTATGTTTAAATTCTTGTACTACTCTTTGCATCCTTTGAGGGAAAGGCGCAAAGCTTATTCTATTTTTTTAAAATTCTCATCATATTGTTCTTAAGCTTTTTATGAAAAAATAAAGGGGAAGCAAGATTACTTTTGTTTGTGCACTCTGCACAGTGCATCCAGTTATTCTGTCCGCCAATTTTTAACAATCATTGTAGTTTGTTTAACTAATCAGGATAGTAATCTCTATTTGATCATGAATGCAGATATCTCATTCCTTCAAAGAATGCAACACCAGATCATGCTGAAGATGTTTCCAAGTTTTTGCATCTGGTTAATTCCCCTTCKGAATCTTATTTTTGTATCTAATTTCCAGGGTAAGGCAAGTGAAACTATACTTGCTTTCTTGCTCATTGTTTCAGATTAGATATGTCAGTGGATCTTATGAATCTGAGGAAGGCTTTCGATCGTTGGATCAAGCAATTTCAAAGTATGAGTGTGAGAAGAACCGCAAACAAGGAATATCAAGAAGACTTTTCTATCTTGCTCTGCCTCCTTCTGTTTATCCATCTGTCTGCAGAATGATAAAGCTCTACTGCGTGAACAAATGTATGTCCTTTGAATATCATATCTTGTGGCAGCCGTGTCTAGCTTCAGAAAGCATATTAATGATTTGACTGTTTTGAGCTTTCCATAATTATGAAGGGCTATTCATTTCGTCTTCAGTTTCTATAAATTTTTTGTTGGTTATAGTAAATCACAAATTCATGCTTCCTATCTATCTCAAAGACTAGATGCAGAGATCTAGCTAATGCTATTTTCTAACATAGTAAATTTTGAGCTTGAAATTTAGTCATTCATTAAAACAAGGGCAAACATAGCAATTTTGACATATTGTTCTGATTAATACAAAATTTTCCTGACTATTAAATTTTCTGGGTAATGTGGTTCTGTTTTTATAGTTGCTCATTTCATCAAATATTGCCTCTTGAGTGTTTGAGATATCTTTAATTCAYACTTTTGAAACTAATCCCGACATAATTAGACTTGCTTCTTGCCTACGCAAAGGATCGTATTACTTCCTCCGTATCGTTTTAATCGCAACAAAGTTGGATTCACGGACTCCTAGACAAAATATACTAAGTAAGATTAAAAGGTTTGCTAAGCCATATAGTTAAGATAACMGAGGGGAAGAAAGAACCACAACCACCACCAGACCCAATTGGAAACCACCACCGGCTCCAACCACAACCCGGCTTCAACCACAACCCAACACCACCAATTCAATCAGAACCACCAACCACGGCCGCCACCCACTAAACGATACTCCTGCAAAAACCCCAATCGAACCAATTGCGAACAAATCGACCCACCTGCGAATTGAACTAACCACCTRCGAACAAATCGAACCACGTGCAAATGCACCAATTGAAACACAACCAAAATCGAACCACCTTCAACACTAGCAAAATCAATTGAAACACGACCAAAATCGAACCACCTTTGCTGTTTGATGTAGTTGTATTCGGGGCTAGTGTTCGTTCGCTTGGGTGGTGTCTGCGGGTTCGATTGGGTGGTATTTGTGATGGGTTCGATTGGGTGGTGGTGGTGTTTGTGTTGTCGACTTGTCGACGATAGTGGTGTTTGTGGTTGCAGTGGTGTAATGGTGTTTATGGTGGGTTTTTGGTTGTAGTGGAGTTGTCGACGGTGGTGGTGACAGTGTGGTGGCGATGGGAGACGGCAGTGACTGGGTGGTGGTGGTGTTTGTGGTGGTGTTACTAGGGTTAGTTGGTGGTTGTCGGGGAGAATGAGCATGCTAAGGTTGAGATTATTTTATGTTTAAGTTAATTAAATTTGTTTATAAGATAATAATGTTGGTTAGGGTAATTTACCAAAAAAGGAAACAAAGAGTTTGTTGCAATTAATATGATATTTCCATTTTGGGTAATTGTTGCAATTAAAACGATACGGAGGAAGTATTAATTTTGTGCATTTGATGATAAAGAAATCAGGTTTATGGAGCACTAATCTTTCCATGTTAAAATTTTCATGTTGCAGCTGAAACCGGTGGATGGACACGTGTTGTTGTTGAAAAGCCATTTGGGAAAGACTTGAAATCAGCAGAAGAACTTAGCTCACAGATTGGGGAGTTGTTTGAGGAATCACAGATCTACCGTATAGATCATTACTTGGGAAAAGAGTTGGTGCAGAACATGGTAATATTGCATTCTTTCAAAATGTTGCRTACGTCTATCCTCTTTGYTGCTGATCTCATTGATTTTTGCAGCTGGTATTGCGTTTTGCGAATCGCTTTTTTCTTCCACTTTGGAACCGTGATAACATTGACAACGTGCAGGTAATATGAAGTATTTAGTATTTTTCTGTGATAATAAGTTAGTAAATTGTTCGTCTCATTGTGAGAGAGAGGAAAAAGTATGTTTATTGGGAGTCCTTAGTTACTTTTTATTTTGATAGGAACATAAAAAGTTAGGAATAATGTTGTTTAAGGACCGGCCATTAGACAATGAACATGCATGAGTTACTTGTTGCCATTTGTTCTTCTTCAACAAACAAACAGGATTACTAAAATGGTTGTGTGGTTTCCAAAGCTTATTTATTTTGGTCCTCTAAGTGTTCTCTCTCTCTCTATATATATATATAGGGTTAGAATCCAATGAGAAGAACCTTTAAAATGAAAAGTGTGAGAAGCAATCTTGGTTGTTGATTTTTGAGATGAACGGTTAAGATTTGCATAAGTTTAATAGTAAATGTGCAAATTTTTGTACATAAATGTGCATATTTTTTCTCAACCATTCATTATTTAACTTGATTTTTTCTTTTTTTTCCCTTTACCTCTTTCTCTCTGACTCTCTCTCCTCAATCAGTACTTTCTCTCTCCTCCTCAACCCTTTCTCCACTCTTTCTCTCTCTGTTGCCACGTGCCACGTACTGCCGGCCACTGCCGCACCACCTTCGCACCATCGTGCAAGCGGCGACGACTCCGACACAAACTCCAACGCACAAAGGCCGACCCTCTTTCTCTCTCCTCCCTCGCCCCTTTCTCCTCCCTCGCACCACCTTCGCACCATCGTGCAAGCAGRGACGGCGACGGCTCCGACACAAGCTCCAACYCACAAAGGCTGACCCTCTTTCTCTCTCCTCCCTCGCCCCTTTCTCCCATGGTTGCACCAATTGCCGCGGCACCTGAACGCCGCGCCARCACCGGACAACGACCTGACCACCATCGATTATCATCTACTCATCATTTCAGGTTTTTGAAATCCAATTTTTGCAATTCAAAACCCTAATTTTGGGTGGATTTAGATGAAATTGTGGTGTGACGACTAAGGAGGTGGTTTATTTTGGTGGTTGTGTGTGAGGTGGCTGCGGACTTGGATGGCAGTAGTGGCGGGGGTGGTGGGGGTGGTGAGGTTGGGTTGCAACTCGGTGGTGGGTTCGGTGGTGGGTCGCATGGCTAGGGCTCGGTTGTGTGTTGAGTGTGTGGGTGTCGATGAGGARTCGGTTGTGGGTTGGTTCGGTTGGGTGCYGCTAGTGTTGGTGGTGATGGCAGTGACGGCAGCTGGTTGCAACCGTGGTGGCGGCGGCGGCTTAGTTCAGTGAACGGGACGGGTGTGGATTGGGTTGTGTTAGTGGGGTGTGGGGTGTGTTAGTGTTGGTTGGGCTCGAGGAGAGAGAAAGTCATAAAAGTGTAGAACATGAAGTATATATATTTGTAGAACACAAACACTAAATTTGCAGAACATAATGACTAAAATTTTAGAACATAAAACTTTAATTGTAATACATGAAACTAAAATTATAGAACATGCAAACTAAAATTGTAGAACATAAAGACTAAAATGGTAGAACATAAAAACTATAGGCGTAGAACATGAAAACTAAAATTGTAGAACATAAAAGTATAAGTGAACATGAAGTGTAAAAGTGTAGAACATGAGAGTTCTCATGGTTCTCACCTAAGATGATTTCTCATGGGATCCTTACCCTATATATATATATATATACCCACCCCCATTATGTGAGAACACCCCACCTATTTAATTTAGGATATTTGCCACAATTTAGGACCTTTAGCGATTTCGGACATTTACGCATACCATTTAGGACACTTTTATGATTTAGGACATTTGTGTATACAATTTAGGACATTTTTGGTGTTTAGGACATTTACGTATACGATTTAGGAGATTTTGCGGTTTACGACATTTGCGTATACAATTTACCACATTTTTACGATTTTAGACATTTGTGATGTGGATTTATAAGCAAGATGCTCACAAATCCCTTGAATACCACGAATAAAGCACGAATAGAAGAATATTTCCCAAAGGATGGGAATAAAACGAACGAAAATAACTTCAAACTCCCGGACCAACCACAGAATTTGAAGGATCTTAACTCACAAAGTGGAACCAGCTCCTAAAAGGAACAACCGACAATGTAGCTAATCAAGTGAATTTCCGGACGAACCACAAAACTCACAAGGTTTTCTCTAAATTAACAAAGAGGAATTTTTTTGACAAGAATAAACTGAATTTTCATTAAGGAATTCGAACCTATTTATAATACAAAACAATATCTAAAACTAACTAAGATATTTATGGGAAGATATAAATCTTATCCAGAAATTATCCTAACTAATTATATCCTAATTGGTGCTGTCTCTTATACACATCTAGATGTGTATAAGAGACAGGCGCAAAACTGTTTCGATTCTGACCACTTTGTAAAAAACGATCTCAACCAAATAGCAAACGATCTTAAAAAATTCTCAAATTTTAGACAAAAAGTTATCAAATTTCAAAAAAAGAATCACCTGAAAAGCTTAAGAGACGAGTGAGAACAAAGCTTGCAAATTTGCGCAAAAATTTGGAAAATTTCAAACCAAAAATCTGCAAAGTTGATGGAATAATTCTTGGACATAAACGACCACCCCAAAGAATCGTTGGCTCTTGATACCAAATTGATGTGGATTTATAAGCAAGATGCTCACAAATCCCTTGAATACCACGAATAAAGCACCAATAGAAGGATATTTCCCAAAGGATGGGAATAAAACGAACGAAAATAACTTCAAACTCCCGGACCAACCACAGAATTTGAAGGATCTTAACTCACAAAGTGGAACCAGCTCCTAAAAGGAACAACCGACAATGTAGCTAATCAAGTGAATTTCCGGACCAACCACAAAACTCACAAGGTTTTCTCTAAATTAACAAAGAGGAATTTTTTTGACAAGAATAATCCTGTCTCTTATACACATCTAGATGTGTATAAGAGACAGGTAATATCCTAACTAACAAATATCCTAACAAACTAATCTAATAATATCTTAACAAATATTCGACAATAATAATAAAATAAAGCTAATAATAATGATCTAATCCCTATCCAGATCAATTTGCGTATACGATTTAGGATATTTTGTGGATTACGACATTTGTGTATACGATTTAGGTCATTCTTAAGTTTTAGGACATTTGCGTATACGATTTAGGACATTTGCGTACACGATTTAGGACATTTTCATGTAATTTAGGSCATTAATATTTAAAACATTTTTTAATTTAGGACATTGGTTTTGTTCTGTTCACCTGATTTTTTACTTATCTGTATTTAGTTTTTCTTATTTTTTCTTATATGAACTTAAGTTTTCTAGTCTGAACTTTTCCGAACTTATCTCATATTTTTCAGAAGTTGTTTTGTGAGAGAGAAAAATAATAAGTGTGGTCTTTTCAACTTATATTTTCTGAGCTCAACTTATGTTTTCTTATGTGAACTTATGTTAACTTTTTTTCTTTCTAATAATAAGTATAAATAAGTTGAATAGAACAAGCCCATCACTGTATATAATTTAGGAGATTTTTAACAAAAATTAATTTYTGATATATTTTTATTTAATTAAACAAACCCCTTTCTCTCTCCTCCTCACCCGCACAATCACCCCGCACCGACCACCACTAACTTTTAAGTCACACGTACCGCCACTACCCATCCACCCACACCAGTATCCATGGCTCGCACCCAACCCACACTTGCACCCAAACTCAAAGAAGAACCCAGACATGTAACTCGCGTCCATAACCACAAACTTGCACCACCCAACAACACCACGCTCAAACCGCCGCACCAACAACAACCGCAACTGCACCATCACCTGCACTAGGCCACCCCCGCACCAACACCATATACATCAGCCAAAAAAATCGCAAAAAAAATACAATTTTAAATTCATTTGAATTGCCTAGAAATTTTGAATGGGTTCGAAGGTTGGTGTCGGTGAGGTCTSGTGTGGCAAGGTGACCTAGTATGGAGGTAGCGGCGAGGGGGTCAGGTTGGTTACTAGTTTCATGCGGCTTTGTACGGTGGTTCGATTGGGTGAAGTGCGAGTGGTTCGGTGGTTTGAGATCATGGCTTTGAGTGGATTAGTAGTGGTTCAGGTGGTTCGGAGGCTAGTCGCTCGGTGTGAGGAGTAGAGAGAAAGGTGCGGGTGGTTCGGTTGTGAGGGTGTGTTTGGGTGGTTAGGGTTGCTTAGGGTGGCTCGGCGGTTTAGTGGATCAGTGCGGGCGGTTGGCCAGCGGTTGTGGCCAGTGGCTCRATAAGTGACGTGAAATGAAGGTGTGAGGAGGAGAGAGAAAGGAGTGACGGTGGAAAGAGAAAGAAAAGGTTAATTGAAGTTTAAAAATATTACCTAAATGCCATTACTAACCCAATTAATCTAGGCCTTTGGATGATTATAGATCTATGGCTTAGATTTGTTRTCACATAAGTATGTGTTCTCACATAAAAGGGGTGGGTATATATAGAGTATATTTTACTATTTTAGGTTCATATGAGAACCATCCTTATTGTGAAAACTATGAGAACTTTAATCTAAACCATTCAAATCAATCCTAATTAATCTCAACCACTTATTATTTCAATTTAATTTAATGATTATTTTTATCTAAATTTTCACCCTCACCCTTTCTCTCTCCTTTCATCTTCATCAACCCTTTCTCTCTCATGCTTATTCCTTCCTCTCTCGACCGCACGAACCACCACAAGTGCGTCAATCGCCACCACCACCACACCAGACCACCTTGGCACATCAACCGCYAACCACCACTACCACCGCCGCACCATGTCCACCCTCGCACCAAGCCAACAACTTCCAGGACAAACCCTAACCACCACCACCACTCAAAATCAAAACCTAACCATTGCCGCCGCACTAAACCATCTTGGTGCACAAACCATAAATCAGCAGCGCCACCTTCGCACCATGTCCCCCTCGCACTAAGCCACCAATCTCCAAAACAAACCCTAACCACCACCACCACCAATCGAAACCACACCCTAARCTCCACCAAAATCAAATCCAAACATGGGCGAACAATTCGTGGTGGACATGGTGTACTTTGGTGGGGTCGGCGAATAGATCGTGGTTGTGGTTGGCATGAGGGTGCGTGTGAGGGTGAGAATGTACGTGTGGTGCACACAGTGGGTGAGGGTGCGTGTTTGGGTGCACGCAGAGAGTGAGAGTGAGAGTGAGAGTGAGGGTTGGGGTTGGGGTTGGGGTTGGGGTTGGGGTTGGGGTTGGGGTTGGGGTTGGGGTTGGGGTTGGGGTTGGGGTTGGGGCTGTCTCTTATACACATCTAGATGTGTGGTAAGGGTAAGTGTGGTGGTTGTGGTGTGGGTGGTTGTGGTGTGGATGGTTGTGATGTGGGTAAGGGTAAGTGGTAGTGCATGGTGGTTGGGTGGTAAATGAGGAGAGAGAAAAGTGTTGTAAAAAGTTGGAACATGAAGGACAAAATTGTAGAACGTGAAGGCTAATCTGTAGAACATCAAGATTTAAATTTTAGAACATGAACACTAAAACTGTAGAGCATAAAYATTAAAATTGTAGAACATAAAGTTCTAATATGCAAAACATTAAAGCAATTTACATGTCTATTGATAGTCGTTAGGTTAGGTGTTAATCCAAGACGTACACCTAAACTGGATTCATGTAATCATATGAACCCCTCCCTGAATAAAAAAAAAAATATAAACAAAACCCCAAATCTCCCTCCTTCACGACCATAACCAGACCTCACGACCCAACCCTCACCACCCTAACAACCCACTAAACTCCTCCCCTAATTCCTCCATAACCACCACTAGAATTGTCACAGACCACCACCCACTATGCGGCTATGCGCAACCAGCCCATAGCACAAACCCACCGGGCCTCCTTCATTTCTCCTCGACCCACCACTGTGCCATCGTCCTCTCCTCTTCTTTCTCCTTGTCCCTAATTTCCCTTCCACCTTAACCCCTTCAATTCGAAACCAACTAGCCAGCCACCACGGTTCTAACATATTGTTGCTTCAAATCGCTACCAATCACAACCCACTAGTGAGTGCGATGTGAGGGTGCTGGGCAAGAGGGGGTTGCAAGTGAACGGGGATTGTTGTGAGTGGTGGTGCGAGGGAGTGAGGTTGATCAAAGTTAGTGTTCACTGGGTGAATYAAGGGTGGTGTGACTTGCGAATGACGCGCTGCGAGGGTGGTATGACTTGCAAGTGAGGGTGGTTGCGACTTGTAAGTGAGGACGCCAATTGTGGTGCGAGTGATATGTTGTAAGGGTGGTACGAGTTAGGGCGGTTAAGGTTGAGGTGGTGATTGGGTAGGTGGGAGTGGGGTTTAGCATGTTGGGTAGGAGAGGTTGTTGTTTGCTGGTGCCCTGGTGGGTGGGCGGTTAGGGGTGGGGGTTGTTGGCTGTGTTGGGTTCGTTTGGTGTGGTAGGTGGTGGCTGTGAGGGAGGAGTTAGAGTTTTGTTTTTTCTTTCCTTTTTTTTTATTTGTTAAAGTTAACCAAGGTTACCTTTGTTACCAAGGGAGGGTATGACTAATTAATGATTGGCATTTTTGGGGTACAACTTGGAGTGTTTAAAAAGCATGGGTACAACTGGGGTATAGCTTAGAAAAACGCTTATATTTCAATGTTTTATACATTTAGCTTTCATGCTCACACTTTTATTCTTCATGTTTTGCATATTTAGTTTTTATGTTCAACCAAAATGAAAAAAAAGAAACATTTTCAATCTACAAATTTATTCTTTACATTCTACTCTCCTTTCCTCCTTCACTACCTCACCACCATCGTGCCACCACCTACAACAACGATCATCTCCACACCCTTACACTCAAGAAGGTCAATAAACTCCATCAATTGATTAATACATCAACCAATGCCATGAGAAATTGCGATTTGTGTAATTGAATAGAATTCAATCTTTCATAATTTTTGTGCCTTTTGTTACTGAATATGAATTTAATTTGAAATTTTGGTTGAATAACACTAAGGAAATTTGATGTTCAGTTAAGCATAGTTCCATCTATTGGATTGCCCATTCATATCTGAAGGTGAACACCTTCCTCCTCTCGTTGCTGATTTCAATGGGAATGGCAAGCACTAAGTCCTCGTTGCCACTCACTATGCGGTGGCGACGGCTTTGAGCGGTGGTGTGGTTCGTGCGGTGGTTGTGACTTGTTGCACACGTGTGGTGAGGGTTGAGGTGGGGGACATGGTGTTGTTGAGGGAGGAGAGAGAAGAGAGAGAAAGTCTTGGTGCAGTGGTTTTGGCTCGGCGGCTGRGTGGTTGGCGTTCTTGGTTGAGCCTACTCCCGTGTGTATAAGTGTTGTAAAGGAAATGAAGCTCACCGTTTTGTAAAGGCTTGTTAAAAAAGCCCGCGATTTCGACCGTTACAACCGTGACAAAAATCAGCCGCATAGCACGATGTTTCAACTAGAATTTGCGCTTTCAGTAGAGGGTTTCACAATGATGTTGAAAAGAGGAGAGAGAGAAAGAGAGAGAGAGATAAATAAATATGGCCCGTGTGAAATATGGCCACGGGTATGTTGCTATTATTTTGCAACTTTTATAAGGATGGACACTAATTCCTAGAAAATAGTGTAAATACTTCATCCTTGAGTGACTTGATAGTCCTATAAATATTAATTATATATTAAGTAAAAAGAGTGATGTTTTAACTTTTTACATTGACATTGTAGTTTCTTACTCCATCCTTTTTCAAACTGAATTACTATGATGCCCCTAATTTCTTGCAATAGCATGGATTTCTAATGCAAATTTCATCTATTACCCTTAGTCCATTTTTACTAAACTCCAACTCACTACTACGCCATGCCATGTTCACCTCCCTTGCACTGCCATTGCACAGCCCTCCCACCATCCCCCTCCATTGAACCACCCTCCCACCGCCCCCCATCCCCACCACTCAACCAACACTGCAATTTTATTTTTTTAGAAAAATTCTTAGTAGAGGGGAGCCTGTCTTACTCTTAGGCGCCCCTTACCTTTTTTTTTTCAAAATAATTTCCGGTGGTTATGTCATTGTAAGGGACTAGGGGTCATGATGTGGTGTAGTGGGCAGGTTGTGCAGTAGGGGTTGGCGGAGTTGATGGTTGGATGTGCTATTGGTGGTTGTGGGTTATCAAAGTGAAAAAGGGCAATTTGGGTACATGGAAATGTGAGTGATTATTAAAAATTTGGCGCGACGAATAGCAATCCCCTCTTTCAAATAGGACATTTAGTTAACATGTTTGTGTCTCTTTGAGTTAAATATTTTTTATGTTGGGCTCTTGTATCTATAAATGAGTTTGATACCAATGTAAGGCTTTGATTCTGATWATGCTGTGTAACTTGTGCAACACAGATTGTGTTTAGAGAGGATTTTGGAACAGAAGGTCGAGGTGGATACTTTGATCAGTATGGGTATGTTTTTCTGTATGAATTTTTAACTTTGTAAAATGGAAAAGATTATTTCAACAGAACTTAATATTTGTGCTAGTGATACTAATATTATATTTTGGAGTTAAATACTCTCCGTCCGTTTTTTTATTTGTTCCAGGTTTCTATTTTGGGATGTTTTAAATAGTTTGTTCCAACCAATCAAAAATAACTTTTTCAATTTTAACCCACTTGATTTTACTCTAACATAATGACTTACCATTTCTAAAGTCAACTTCATTATTACCCCAATCTTTTCACCCAAAATTACTATTCCCATAAAATTTATTCATACATTTACTCTATTACCTAACTTTTCAACTTTACCCACTTACTCAACATTTATATTCAACTTCAATCAACTCTTAAAAAACTCGTTCCATAATGGTATGGAACATCTAAAAAAAACACGGAGGATGTATATAGATAAGGACCAAACTATTAGTTTTCACTTCTTAGGACCTATCTCTTTTTGTGCACTTTTGGGACCTGCATTCAACTTTCGGCAAGTAACTAAATACTAACCCAACTGAGTTTAACCCAAAACCCAAATAAAAAATAAAAAAATAAAAAATAAAAAAGTACAAATTTCATAAGTTGTTGAACTGTATTAATGCTCTCAATTAGCTGCAATTTAAAGGTGTGTATAGTATCGTTATATAATGTTGCGGTGTCATTATTTTGCAATATCTTACTTCTATTTTACTAAAATTTTCCCCAAAAAAAAAAAAATTCAAGATGCTAACCCTTCCCCTGTTATAATAACATGCTTAAACAATTCAAAATAAAACCTAAAAGATTTAATTTTTCTTCTAAATTTCACAAATATAACAAGTAACAACATCACAAATACTTAAATTGGCATAATTCAACCAAAATGTATAACAAATTCGCACAAAATGGGTTTATCTTTTTCAAATTTCAACACAAATTCTAAACCCTAAAAAACCATCAATTTACCTAGCAAAATTACAAAATAACACAAACTAAAGAGCTCATGATAAGACATACCTTCAAGATAAGAGTCTTATTGAGTGAAATAKATTGTCTTCTTCAATTTGATAGGAACTCACTGATATGGAAGTTGAGGAGTTATTGGTGTTAGGAAACAGGGCAATGGCGCCAATTGATGAATAGATGAGTAGTCGTATTGATAATTGGGAAATATAACATTATGAACAATAATTTCCTATTTTACTATGATAATCAATTTTTTGAGGGACCCATTTTTAWCTATGGTTAGAAATTTCCACCGGAAAATAGAAGTAGGTCCTTCTTGGTGAAAAAAAAGTACTTAGGTCCTAAATGGTGAAAAAACTAAAAGTTCAGGTCCTTATCTTATACTTAACTCTTACATTTTGCCACTTTATTTACAATCTGGATATAGTTGGATCCTTTTTTTTATTATTATTTGAATGGCATGTTTATTGCAATCATTTTTATTATATATTGTATCAGTCACATTATAATTTTGATTTTTGTTTCTCATTGCAGGATAATTCGTGACATTATTCAGAACCACTTGTTGCAGGTTAGATTTTAATTTCATTATGCTGCAGATCAACTACCTCTGTATTGCTTTGCTTCCCAGATTGTGATTGCTAAATTTCAATGTTTACTTAAAGGGTAAAGGGTACTTGTGTTCTTGTGCATGCAACTGTACAGAATCACACCRCTTATAGTTCCCTCATGAATAACTTATGTTAATTAAGCGGCTTGAAACTTCGCCAATAAAGAGAACATATTTTCACCTAATAAATTTCTAGCTATCTTCATAATTATTATTGGCAGTGAGGCTGAGTGCCGGACTACCTTTGCAGCAGTCCAGCTACTAGTGTTGAAAGCTTGAAAGTTCGATTAATATTATTGCTTTTCAGGTTCTTTGTTTAGTTGCCATGGAGAAGCCGGTCTCACTCACACCAGAATACATTCGTGATGAGAAAGTAAAGGTGCTTATATATTACTTGTTAACTTAAACCATTGCAATTTGTGACCTGATTTAAACTGTGATATTGTGATTGGTGCTACTTTCTCCACTTGCTGTATACTATAGCGGTTTGTTAGTTACAACTTTTCTTTTTTGCATGCTTAGCTGGGTGGCCTTATATAAATGCAGATAACTGTGAATAAACCCAAGTTATTTATCAATTGTAACTAATATTTCTTTTGAGGTGGTTACTTTATCTAACCCCAATTTCTTGAGTTTATATAAGTTTGAATATCAAAGCTTGGGATTGGCTTATGGTTATTCTATAATCTTCTGATTTTGTCTGGTTAATTAGGAGAATCTTCTTTGTATTGAAGGTACTTCAAGCAGTAAATCCAATTAAGGATGAAGAAGTTGTTCTTGGGCAATATGATGGCTACAAAGATGACCCAACTGTTCCGGACACATCAAACACACCAACATTTGCTACTGTAATTTTGCGGATACACAACGAAAGATGGGAAGGTGTGACTTGTTGCTCTTTCTATAGTTAGGAGCACAAACACACTAATAAAGCAAAACACAAACTAATAAAGCAATACACGACTGCTGACGGGGCGGTCTCTCATTAAAAAATTTTCCCGCCAAAAGTATTGATGACATCATAAATAAAATTAGCTTTTTAAAAATAAAACGACAATTATATGCCAATTCACTCTATCTTTTATTAAAACTAGAAAAAAAAACCAACTATATAAATAAAATAAAATTTAAAAAAACTATATAAAAAACAACTATATCCTATATCCTCGGTTTATAAAACAAACTATATGCTCATCTCACTTCCATTTTTTAATTGTAAAAAGATAATTATTTATCCATCTCAATCCTGTTTATTAAAATTTTGTATAAATATAACTATACAATCATATCTTAAAAATTATATCATTAGTAATTAAAAAAATTCATTAAAAGAACAATAATAAATCATATCTTACTATTAATACAAGATTAAATACATAAAAACTACAAAGTAACAAATATTCTTAAAAATTCTATTAACAATTAAAAAATTTATAAAAAAATAAGTTAAATTTTAAAAATATTTAAATGTAGCCATGTGAATATCTGTAATAATATATATATTATATATATAATAATATAATATTATATATATATAATATATATATATATATAATATATATTATATTAATATATAATATATATAATTAATATATATATATATATATATATATATGAGAACACCCCACTTATATGAGAACACTTATTTATATGAGAACGAACCATAGATCTTAAGTCATCTAACAGCTTATATTAATAGGATACTAATGGCATTTTTGTTCTATTGTGAACCTTTTATTTTCTAACCCACCCCTTTCTCTCTCCTCCCTTACACCTTTCTCTATCTTCCCTTGACCCTTACTCGTTTCGTTCATGCCTCCTCCTTAACCCATTTCTCTRTCCTCCTTCGAACAACTAAACACAACCACCCAGCCACCTAAACAACCTACTCGAACCTCCAACCACCACCGAGCCACTAAGCCCCACCACTACCCCCCTTCACCACCTCAACGAACCTACTGCACCACCGAACCATCAAAACAACGCGAACCACAACCTGCTACTCGCGACACCACTAGTGTGTCTACTCACCAAACCTACTGTATGGGGTCCCAACGCATCACGAGCCGTAGCGCCATCCTTAACTGCGACCCAATTGAGTCGTCAAATCGCAATGGCCTTCAACAGTCGTTAGGGTTAGGTTTTGAATTAGAGTGTTAGGGTTCGATTTGGGGGTGTAGGTGGCTGGGGAATTAGCATGGTGGTTATGTGGTGTTGGTGACAGTGCGTTGGTGTCAGGTGGAGCGGTGCGGTCATGGTAGTTGCGGTGAAGTAAAGCACGAGTAACAACATCTAAGCCCACAGAGCGGAGTGGTGGTGGGAGGTCAGTACGGTGGTAGTACGGTGGTAGTGCTGGGTGTGGGAGGGTGCGGTGGTGGTGGTGCTAGGTGTGATGGTAGTGTTCGACTGTAGGTGTGGGTTTGGGTGAGGGATTAGAGAGAATATCATCAATTTATTTTTTATTTTTTTTGAAAATATCATAAATTTATTTCAAAATGTCCTAAATTGTTTAAAATGTCTTAAATTAAAAAATGTATTAA
>SNQN01003652.1:0-29404 GCA_008642245.1 Bassia scoparia | reverse complement strand
CATTCTTCTTAAGAATACTTTGCCTTGCAGGTGTTCCATTTATCCTAAAAGCAGGAAAAGCACTGAATTCAAGAAAAGCAGAAATCCGTGTTCAGTTTAAGGATGTACCTGGTGATATATTTAAATGTACGTTGTCCTTTTGGCATACTTTTACCCTTTTGATATTTACCTGTTTAGTTTAATATATATTTTCCTGTCCAGTTTAGGGATGTCCCTTGTTTTTATTTTTTAATTGGTTATATATCTTATAATTCTGAGTTGAGGATGCCCTTGGTGATAAAGGTCAGAACTAAAAAGATTCAATTCAATATTTCTATCTTAGTCCTGCTGCCAATAAAGTTTTCTGAACCGGAGCACAAATTCTTCTTAATGTGGTCAGCAGCCTAGAATATCGTAAACCACACTCTTCCACTTTCATGTTTAGCCTACGACCTTGGCACAACCTTTCTTCCGATCGCTGATGCCTTCAAAGATGTCAATGTTTTAATCAAATCCTTAATCCCATAAGGCCATAACTCCCATAAGTGGGATTTGTTACATGAACCATGGGTGTAGCTTTGAGCCCGCCATGTCATCAACAAAACCTTCCTTTATCCCAGATGAGCTGTGCCCTGAATATAGAACCATGGCGGCGAACGACTCTTCTTTCCAAGCTTCTTTATAAGCCTTGACCGTCTCATCGGCTTGCGCCTTGTTTCTTTTTGTGTTACCACGTGAAWAATAACTCGTGGCTACAACATAAGAGCATAAGAGCCTAGCTGCTTCACGTAGCAAAGTTGGAAGTTCAGTCAATTAAACATRAATAGAGACCCAAGGAGAATAATAGAAAGGCAAAGCAAAGGTGGCTCGTAGCGAAGTGAGAGAAGGCTGTCGGTGTTCTCATTCATCCCCTCTTTCCTGTTCTAATGCCTTGATCCAAAGGCCAATCTCAGTAATTCAAAACGAGACTTTCGAACCTCATATGTCAAACCCATTAGATGGGGATATTGTATTCTATGTATATAGAATCATGGTAAATCCTAATAGTCTCATTTAGACATGTAGATATCTATGCCATGATGTGGTTCGATTCGGTGGTGCAAGCGTTTTGGAGCTAAGATCTTTCAGGTTTGTAATTGGATTCCTTCACCGCTTTGAGGCTTTCCAGCTTATTAGTAGATACTGGATTGAGGGTGTAGAGTAAAGTCATTTTATGAACACTTATGATATTCCACTTTTATACTCTTCTATTTCCATGCACCTACAACTCAATCTACTAGCGCTATCTTCGATCCTTCCAGGTGAAGACCTTCACTTGTTTTGTTGACCAAAGAGCGACCTTTCGTCCTTTCCATCTCCGACCCATGCATGATGCTTACATCCTCTACTGAAAATCATACCAATTTAGATTGTGCCAAGAGCGGCAAAGCATATKATGTGAGGTTGAGAAACTAGTTTTCGAGAGGTTTCAAGATACTCGACTGAAAGGAGAGTGATGAAGAGACAATGAGGTCATTCAAGCATTTGGGCTTGCTTTGATGATGGGTAGGSATGTTCCCTTGTGGTCTTTCATCGAAACAACCCAAGTCTTAATTTGTAGGATMGTCCATGTACATGTAGGCTTGTGTCTTTCATTCGGGCCCTACTGGGACACCTTTTGGGCCAATGTGTATAAGCTTGGGCGTTCTTAACATGGTTCATTTGACGACTTAGTACATAAATGTCACGAGTCCATTGGCATAGAATATGGTATTTTTTTCACGTAAGCTCTTGTACAAAGCTTGTTTGTTCATATATGCATTATGATTTGTGGATCTTTTGTTTGCTCTGTAAGGTAGCCACAACCATCTAATTTTCACTAAATAGGCATAAGAGAATTTGAACTGCAGAAGTAGTGCGGAGAACTAGTCAGAATTGGGCTTGGGTATGCAATTCGTGTCGTGAATGATCCACTGATTCCATTGATGACTTCACTACGATCCGTTAGGTGAAACGGTTGTACAAAATATGTTTGTTCATATACAGGTACCGTGGTTATATAGTAGTTAGAATTAGGTCTACAGTACTGTATGGCGAGAATCCTCTACCACTCTATAAATGGAGGCTCAATACGAGGCTCGATAAGTGTCTTCACTTCATCAAATTCAAATAAAATAAATTGATTACTTYCATGTATGACTATGGATGCTGCAAACAAGCTTTATGCAGTTGCTCCAAATGAGATGAAAGCGCGTTATAGAGTGCTAAACCTCGTTTTGAGGAGTGTCAGAACACTGGATCTTAACAAGAAAGAAACGCACATTCGTGCTGCCATAGAGCGTATGAAGGATGAGGGGAGGTGGCAAGTGCTGCGGGCGAAACAGCAAGCACTCATAGTGCAAGCTGTCACTCACGGACATGGGCATTAGGAAGACTGGAATAGAAGAGTCCGTCGCGACTCTTTCTAGAAGATTTAAATAAGTGTTTTAGACTTAAAGTAGTGTGTTTTAATGTGTGGTTTTTTTCTTTATCTAAATCTRCTAGATTTTCGTCTACTAATAGTATTTTGAATCTTTTTCTTATTAATGGTAAACATTCTGATTTCACACGAAGTGTAATGGAAAAAACGAAATCCAATTTTTGTGATTTGCATAATAATCTTTTTGATATCATTGAAAAGTCAAAAGATTTAATCTTGTCTATTGGTTATCGTTTTATGCGTGATATTGAGATTTGTATTCTGATGGGTTATTGTTCATTCCGATTGAATCGTATGTCTGTTAGTTTAGGTTTGGTTGTGATAATACTCCTTTTATTGTGTATATCTCCTAATATTAATGATATTTTATAATAAAAAGCTAGTTATTTGAATAATGATGGTGTATTGTTAAAAAGATGTTTCTGCTTTTTTGTCCTTATTTAATGAAATGATGATTCGATATAAAAATATGGAAACGTAGAAAGATGTATGTAGTCGCTTATTATAGAATAAGGAAAGATGATCTATTGGCTCACTATTTTTTGAATGAGAGAACGAGGCCAGCATTCTCGGGTGTGGGTTAAGCCCAAGGTCTTATCGGTACATGTTGCACTCATTAAGGTTTTTTCATTCATCTTCACCTATCTAATGGAGATTTTTACTATGCCTTTTTTTTTTAATTCTAGTTAAGCCCCCTTAGAACATATAATCAAGCACAACAAGATTGGATTAGGCGAGCCGAGACTTATTCAATTTCTATTGTTGTAAATATTATCATATATAGTTTAATTCTTAAATAATGAGGGTTATGGTGTAATTACTTCTCCTATGTGGCCTATTATCCTTAGCAAGAAAAGCCTTTTCAATGGGTTGTAGTGCAATAGGTCATCACGATTGAGAATTGTCGACTAAGACTAACTTACCCCATTACGTATTCCCGAGAAATTCTTCTTTTGAGAGCGTGGAATTTGTGTTTTAGCAGTGGGCTTTTGTGCTATTTTTCCTCTCCTCGATCGAAATACATGTGAGATCAAAAAGAGTATAGTACAAGAATTGGTTGGTTTAAGGGGTCTCGAACTACAGTGATCAAATACCTTACCTTCTTCCCTTGGTCCGGGATCGCTCCCATCTACCCTTCCTCCAACAGATGAAATTGCTTCGTTTATTCCTATCCCGGTAAAACTAGCTACTGTCTCAACCGGGTCTAGGCCCTCTTAGAGTAGCAAGCTTCGAATTAAAAAGAGTAGCAAGCTTTGGTACGAAAGTAGGCTATGACTATGATATTTATAGAGAAAAAAAGGTTTAATATAAAGGCTTGGCACCTAGTTTTCTTTTAAGTCGGCCCTACTTGAGCTAAGTTCAAGCAAAAATCAGTCCTTGTAAGGAACTTCAATAATCAACTAGAAGATACCACCTTCCCCAATGAAACTTCTTTCACCGACGCCGAGAAACCTGTAAACTTGAAATGGATTCGTGAACAAGAGATAAGAGATATACCATAGATACCATTTAGCTGAAACCTTTTAATCACTCCAAAATGATTTCACCTATGTTGCACAGACACGGATTAAGTGTCTACTCGGATACGGGTGTCCGAGTCGGACAGTTGACTATTTTATTGAAAAAAAGTGAAGTTAATAGTTAAAAATGGAGTATCCGGGTAGAGTGTCGTGTCCAACACGATATGATACACCTAATTTTTTAGGMACATGAGGGTGTCGAGGTAACATAGGATTTCACTCCATAAAACATCGACTCACTTGGTTTTTTAGAGCAGACTAAGAATGTAAGTTATGGAAGGAAGCAAAGATGAAGCAGGCTTTCTATCTTCCTTGGCTTGCAAAATGAGAAAGATGCGCCCTGGAGCCAGATCTTCATATAGGCCTATGTACTTTTTTTATTAAATCATATTAATGGTTGCGACAAGTTAGGACATCCTTTGAAATTGATACCGATCTAGTTCCATACGGGTAGAATAGACTATGAAGAAGTGGGAGTTGCTTTAGCTTCTACACGAGCTTGAAATTGCCGTGTACCTCTTTCAAAGGAAGTCAACTACTTTTGCCTCTCTTGCAAGTGTGTCGGTCCTAAACTTATACTCCTTCCATATCATATTAATTGCAATGATTTAACATAAAGTAGAGAAGAAAAATGTTCAATCGTTGCAGTTAATATGATATGGAGGGAGTACATAATAGCTTTTTCAAAGCCTACAGTTCAAGTTAGAATTGATTCTATGCCATGGCCTACAAAAGAGGGCTAGGTTCAAGGGATGCTCGAGCCAAGCTTCCTGGATTTTATGAAGCAATCAAATCTTGAAGACCGATCTCCTCAGAACACTACCAAGTTAAGTGGTTCTTTGCTAGTGCCCTTTCCACGGCTTGCTTTACCTACCCGTCCTTTTTTTTAGGTTCTTGAATGAAACTTCTATCACTACCACGGTCTTGGTAGTAGAAAGTTCTTCAAATAACCAACTCTTTCCATAAGCTTTGCAGAAGGGACTACYTACCTTTACTCGATCCGATCAACGAACTTGAAATAGCGAGTAAACCCATCATTTCATTAAATAAGACAAAAGRAGAACTATCTCATTCACAATACACCATCATTATTGAAATAACTAGCTTTTTATGATAAAATATCATTAACATTAGGAGATATACCCAATGTATTATCACAGCCAAACCTAGACTAACTCCATAAGAGATCTATCGTTTGTTTTAGAAGGAATTTGAATAGCAATGAATAGTTGATCCTTTGTATAAGCGGATGCTATTTTAGGTAGTATATTATCACCATCRTGAACCAGTTATATTTTATCAAAACCAGGTTAAACATGAATATTAGGGTCTCGGACTYAAAAATAACCCATGAACAATTTCATGGAAGAGGGCAAACTGATCAGGTGATTGCAATAGGAATACAATTCTCAATACCAAGCATAAAACGATAACCAATAGACAAGATTAATCTTGACCTTTCTTTGARATAAAAAAGATTCTAAGGCAAATCAAAAAAATGGATTTCGTTTTTCCATTACATTTCATGTGAAATCGAAATGTTTACCATTAATAAGAAAATGACTCAAACTACTCTCAGTAGACGAAAATCTAGGAGATTTAGATATAGAAAAAGAAGACCATACATTAAAACACACTATTTTGCGTTTACAAACACTTATTTAAATCTTGTAGAAAGAGTCGATGAACTCTTCTATTCTAGTCTTCTTGGTGCCCATGGGTGACACCCTGCAATATGAGTTCAAATCCTCGATACGCTCATTCGCGCTTCTTTCCTAGCAGGATCCAGTGTTCTAACTCTTCTCAAAAAGAGGTTTAACACTCTATGGCGCTCTTTCATCTCATTTTGTAGTTGCCCCATTTCGTGTTGTACCATCCATAGCCATCGTGCAAGTAATCAATTTATTCTATTTGAATTTGATCTAYCGAACACACTTATCGAGCCTTCATTTATAGAGTGGAGTAATAGAGGAGTCTCGCCATGCAATACGAATTGCACGGAAGACCTAATTRTGACTACTATAACCACGGTGCCAGTATGAATAAACAAACTTTGTAGAACCGTTTCACCCAATAGATCGTGGTGAAGTTAGCAATGTATTTGGCAGATCATCCACGTCACGAATAGGATGGCARACCCAATTTTGACTAGTTCTACATACTACTTTTCTGTAGTTCAAATACTCTTATGCCTATTTAGCGTAAAARTGGCACGCTTTAGCTACCTRGTGGAGCAAACAAATGATACCCAAATCACACTGCCTTTTGAACAAACAAGCTTTGTAAAACTAGCTTACGTGGAAAAAATACCATATTCCATGCCAATGGACTCGTGACATCCATGTACTGAGTTGTCAAATGACCCACGTTAATAAAGTCCAAGCTTATATGCATTGGCCCACTAGGTGTCCCAATAAAGCTTGAATAAAAGACCCAAGCCTACATGTACATGGATCARCCTCCAAATTAAGACTTTGGCCTCTTTCGATGAAAGACCACTAAAGGGAACAAGCCTACCCATCATCAAAGCAAGCCCAAATGCTTAAWTGACCTCATTGTCACTTCATCCCTCTCCTTTTAGTCGAGTATCTTAAAACCTCTCAAAAACTAATTTCTCAACCCAACATTCAATGCTTTGCCGCTCTTAGCTCAATCTGAATTGGTCAGTATAGGACATAAGCATCATGCAAAGGTGGGAGATGGAAAAGACGAAAGGTCGCTCTTTGGTCAACAAAACAAGCGTAGGTCTGACCCGGATGGATCGAAGAGAGCGCTAGTAGATTGAGTTATAGGTGCATGGACTTGTGTAAAGGAAGAGAAAGAGACCAACTCCTTTCACAACTCGTGAGTAATACCCCTTAGTTACTTCGCTTTCCTTCTACTAGCCCGAAGGGAAATAGATGAGTATAAAAGTGGAATATCATAAGTGTTCATAAAATGATTTTACTCTAGACCTTCAATCCATCCAGTATCTACTAATAAGCTAACTGGAAAGCTTCGAAGCGGTGAAGGAATCCAATTACAAACTTGAAAGGTCTTAGCTTCAAAATGCTTTTACCTCCGAATCGAACCACATCATGGCATAGCTATCAACACGTCTTAATGAGACTTTGTTTGACCATGATTCTATATACATAGAATGCGATATCCATAACTAATGGGTTTGACATATGAGGTTCGAAAGTCTCATTTTGAATTATTGAGATTGTCCTTTTGATCAAGGCATTAGATCACAAAAGAAGGGATGAATGAGAACACCGACAGCGTTCTCTCACTTTGCTATGGCCCACCTATGCTTTGCCTTTCTATTATTCTCCTTAGGTCTCTATTGATGCTTTGCTTTTKWTCAGTTTTTTCCACTTTTGTATRTTATTACTCTTTCACCTCTTCATTCCACCACGAAGTATCCCGGTGCACTATATTTCTCACCCTTGATTTCCCTAAGACCTCTTTGGCCACTCTTAGGAAACAATTCTTCATTTTTGACCAAATTGCATCTGGATCTACCTCACTATCTTGATTTCCCTAAGACCTCTTTGGCCATTCTCTTCTGTGATGACCTTGTTGTTTACGCAATTTTGTCTACCTGCCCTCCTCCTTATGAGTAGAAAGTCTATTTGAGTTGCATTTGCARAGTTRAGAATATTATCAAGTGAGAATTGAGCTTCTTAAAGTATTAGCCAAAATTAAATCATAAAATTGAGCGAGATTCAAAATGGTCTCTCCGTGGGCATCTCGGTGTCATACCCAAAACCTCCATGGACACTTTCAAAGCCATCATGCCTTACCCCAACGTGCCCATTCAAGTCTCCACCAAATGTATAACTTGTGTGTGAGACATGTTGTATCATCTCCTCTAAGCATTGGTAACATTAACAATCTCTTTACCATATAACGTCACCCTTATCAATTTATCACTCTTCCAATAGGTCTCGATTACCTCTTCTGCTAACCGTTCATCCAGGATCACACCGACTCCATTCTTAACTCGGTCTCTAGGGACCTTGTCCTAATGGACCGACGTATAACACATTAACACCTTATACCTCATGATCTACCTTCAACAAGTTCCACCATAATCATCACCTCCCTCAAGCACTCTTAACATCTCCAATATTTTCTAAAGATCTCCCTCCATTAACGAATTCTCTATTAGCAAGAAAAATTGATAGCCCACTAGGCTCATCATCGGGCCCACGACTAGATTTCACTATTACCAGAATCGCCCTACTTACAAGATGACCCTCTATTTCCTGRCGAAAAGATGAAATCACCGTCGAATTTGCGTTGTCGAACACCACCATGTTCGCCAGTTTCTCCACATGGTTTCGATCCCCCATACTTCATCTCACTTTGCATTTGAGTTTGAATTTTCTTAACTTGAAATTTCACTTACTTTTCATCTTCGATGATTTCATTTTCTTTTTTCATCCCTTCTACCTTAATCTCATTGCAAAGTTTGCGTAACTATGAGCAAAAGAGGTGAATGCTTCCTCTATTTTCTTCTATTATTGCTTAGTTTTAGATTTTGGAAGTTTGCAGTATCTTTAATCAAGCTCACCGTTGTATATGACAGCAATAGCGGTAGCCATGAAACCACCAAAATCAAAACTGCTCCAATACCATGCATTATGAACCAAGGTGGCTTACATTGATCAGTAGAATTAGAAGTGTTGGAAAAGATTATGTAGGGCGGAATTTGTGGATAAGAAGATGGATGTTAAAGCTAACGATGATGATTATGAATAATATGATGGAAATAAACAAAGTAAGATCTCTATTAAGCATTCAAGAYGCTTGATTCTTGGCTAAATATTAACATGATGAAATTKAAAGATGTAGAGAAAGACCGAAAAGTAGCTTGGTTGCAGGAGTTAGGTAAGATATAAAGCAAATGGAGATGCATGGAAACGAGGTTTTGATTGTAGGAGATGGAAAAAGAAGATCTTTGTTGATGACTAGACAGAATAATCACGTTTGGTWATTTTAGCTGTCTAAACTCATTGGCTTTAAGCTTTAATTGATTTAATTGCAATAAAACTTCCTTGGAGTTCCTAACGATTTTAGACTCACCAACAATCACTTCCATCCTCAGACAACTACCTCTTTGGCCTTCCATATTTCTTGATATTGGAGTGTTTTTGTGTTTTTCTCTTACTTCTGAAATGGAGCAATGTAGTCCAATAAGATTGACAAAATATGGGGTCTCAGTCACATTTGACAAGCTGTTTATAGTGTTTCTTATTTTCATCTTTGTGATGATAAAAGAATCTTAAAGTCTATCTTGGTCAAAAAACACCCTTGGCCTTCCAAGAGTGTGAAGTTGACTGTAAAATTAAGACTACATGTCTAARTGGGTTGTTGGCCATCAGGAAGGCCGTGAGTGAAATCACCGGAGGTTCTTTTTAATTCACTGATCTCCATCATTATCTATTGAAAAAAGCTTGCCAAATAAGAGCTAAGACATTAATGTTTCTTTTTAAGCCATAAACATGTCGTAAAGAACTAGCCAGCCGCATGTTCTTAGTTTTCTCTTGTCGCCATTCAATGTGCTAAAAGTTAGGACTAGTCACTCACAAAAATTGACAAAAGTTTAGTTGTATATTGTAAGTTTCTATGTAGATCAATGTGACCTCCAAAGGCTATTCCCCTATTTATAAACGTTAGGGAGCTCTCTTAGCTACCGTCTAACTTTACAATATTTCTGAATTCCTTTCTTTCTCTACCCTTTCCCCTTTTATTACGAAATATTGCTCAATTAGATACTCAAACTCTATTATTTATTTTTTTTATTTTTGCTATGTTACCCTTAATTACATTCATCTCACGTAACCACAATTACTTGTTATTTCTGTTATGCTGCTTGTAACTGTTGTTCACATAAGTAAATTGAAGTGGATGTTTGGATTGATTCCTTGCATGATAATTACCATAGATTTCCACAATATTAGGAACTTGTTTTCTACACAAATCTACAACCACCAAATTAACCAATTGTRATCTTTTACTAATATCAATTCCTCAAGGATTTTATTATTTCGGCATTTGTTCATATATCTTGAGGGAAGAATTTCCACTGGTAGAAAATGACTGACTTTAATGAAAAATAGCCACCGGTAACTTTCCTTTTCACACGTGGCATTAATGATGTTTATCTATAATATTTCTGGTTTAAGCAGAAATTGTTCCTCTGATGATTTTCCACCCTCCCTGTTTTTCAAATTCATAGATCTGCTCTCCTCAATTACTGTTCTTATTGCTTTATCAATGTCTTCAATGGCAAAATCTTATGGGTAAAACACAATAACATCCGCAAAACAACATCTTGCTGCTGATGCCAGAAGTATTTTATAAAACTCCACCAATTGCATGCAATAGAAATATTAAAAAAAGCATCATAATCGAGCAAAATGTTTACAAACACCCATCCATAGATCTACCAACACCCAGTCTTCCTATTGCTATCTATTTGTAATATGAATTCCTGAACACTACGACTTTGTTTAGTATGGTATGGTGTAAAATGTTTTCCAGTTTTACATTGTTTGGTTTGTAATGGAGTGAAAAACGAATTTTCCTTGTAGTAAAACTGGTCTCCTAGTGATGGAAAACCATTTTCTTTTCAAAATGAAAGGATAACAATTTTCCTTCATTTTCCTTACCTGTCTTGTGCACTCCTCCTTTTATCACCTTACTTTCCCTTTTAGTTTACATTTTCCCCCATCTTTTTTCTTATGTGCAACCAAGCAATAGAAAAGCTAATTTTGCAATCTTATTTTCCAATGTAAATTTTTTTCCATGAAAAACACTCTACATTGAAAATATTTTACACCCTACTAAATGGAGCCTAGATCTTAGATTTCACCGTTAAGGCATCTATTTATTTTGAGGGAAATTCGTATGGGTGTCTCTGAACTTTAGAACTTCCAATGATAAAGAAAAATGATAGACTTTTTTGAAAAATAGCCCTACGTAACTTGTCTTTTGACATGTAGCATAAATGATGTTTATTTTATTATCTATAATATTTGTGATATATGCTAATGTTTTTGTCTGAGTAAGATTTAAGCTCAATTTATTCCTTTTGATCCCTCCCGTTTTTTCTAATCCATGCTCTCTTCTGTTTACTGTTCTTAATACTTAGTCAATGCCTTCAATTCCAAACTCTTGTGGGTAAAACTGAAAATGTCTGCCAAACAAATTCTTGGAATTGATTCCCAAWCAACTAAATTACTTGCATCAGAAATATTAAAAACAACACTATCAAGTAAAATGTTTGGAAATACCGAATCAGCCATAGATTTACAAACACCCATCATTATCCAAAGATTTACTAACAGCCAATCATCCTTTCATCATCTATTACTAATACGAATTCCATAACCATAGATCTTGGATTTCACTGTTAGAGCTTCTATTTATAATATTTTGAGGGTAATTAGGTTGGGTGGCCCTAAATTTTGTCGAATTTCCAGTGGTACAGAAAAATGTCAGACTTTATGGAAAAATAGCCCTAGGTAACTCTTCTTTCCACATGTGGCATTAAATGATGTTTTTCTATATCTAATGTATTCGTATGCTTTTTACTGAGTGAGGTTTAAGCATTGTTTGATTACTCCCCAAGATTTTCCTCCCCTCTTTTCCAAATCCATAGATATGATCTTTTCAATTTGTTGCTGTTACTGCTTTGTTAATTAGTCAAACACTCACATAGTGTGCTTGAAACAATTTATTGGCTTTKGTTTCATGCAACCAATTTCAATGTCCCAAAAAATATTACATATATAGATAAAATTGAAGTGTGGGATGGAAATGTAGAATGCAACAACAAAAAGGAAAACTAGGTTTCAAATTTGGTAACRTGAGATGGAAAAGTTTAATTCAATTCTGGTTGTTTAAAGTTGTAAAAAAATGTTTCTGAATGTTTGTAGATATTGTCTTCAGGTAAAAAGCAAGGGAGAAATGAATTTGTAATGCGGCTACAACCTTCCGAGGCACTCTATATGAAACTTACGGTATGTGAATGATGATTATGTTATGGTGAATCTACGTGTTAATTTTACGATATGAAACATTTTAGCATGGTAATAAGGATTGTCAATATCCTTGAAGTTGGGCATTAATATCAATTGTAAGGGTTAGCTGTCTTAAACATATGCGTTTTTGGTATTCCTCAGATGATGTGTTTTAATTACCTAATTACAAATGTACAAGCAAAGTTTTGCTCACCACTTGTAATCTCAACTTTAGTGTGAGTTAGCATAGATTCACTAGTGCAAGCCAAAATGTCAACAATAAATATCGTAGGGTCCTAGTCTATTTTAATTCTAATCCCTTTATGACAGGAGAAGCTGCTAGTAAGATGCCAATTGGGACATACAGTAAGGTACAAATCATTCATTTGGGAGATTTGGCCTTTGTATGCATAAGACCAAATAGGCCAATATGCTGATGCCACTTTATTTATGTGCAGCGAGAACCCTGCACCACATGAACACATTGAGCCATCTTTATCATCATTAACATACATCCACCCTACTATCTTCATCGCAGCCGTTTTCACTGCCTTTTTGGCTTCCCTATCTCTGAATTAGAAATGCACTATAAGTGACAACCTGCGTTAACCACTTCCAAAAATCCTTCCTCGGAATACACCTTTTTGTTACACATTTTTTTTCTTAATCCTKTTGCATTGTGATGTGGATCTAAGTCCCTTAGATGTCAGACTCGTGTTTGGAATAGAAGGAAATCYAAACATACTAAAACCTTTTTGTCTATAAATGTATTGCAAAATTTACTTTGAGTTAAAATAATCAAACCCAAAGCATCCCAAACCCCTTAATTGGAATAACACAACTAAGTGATTGATTCCTAGACAATGAACAAACCAATTGAATAAACGTTAAGCGACGAACACTCAATCAAAATTTATTAAGGGGAACTTGCAAAAATTAAACTTTTAAAAGTACTTAATCTGTTTTTTAACTAATGTTCCATTGAAGAGATGCATGAAAATTAATTAGAGGAAAGAGGAAAGAGACTGTTGTGGTCCTAAAAGTACTTCATCTGACCATGAGTGAAAGCTTTAACTATCTCGGGTTAGTCATCCAAAAGAATGGTGATATAGACAAAGATGTGGCCCACAAGATTAAGTGAGGGTGGCTTAATAGGAGAGGGCTACGAGAGTGTTGTGCGATGGAAGCATCTCTCTAAAGCTAATGGGTAAATTCTAGGTATTGCTATATGCTACTGAATGTTGGGCCTTCAAGAAGACCAGTATTGTTCTATGGTAGTGAATGTTGGGCCTCCAAGAAGGAGCATATTCAAAAGGTAGGGTCACCGAGATGCGGATGTTGAGATGGATGTGCGAGAACACTCTACGAGATCGAGATCGAATAAGAAATGAAGTTATCCGCAGGAAAGTTGGTGTTCCAGATTTTGTAAGCAAGTTAAAGGWAAACCGCTTGCGTTGGTTTGGGCATGTAAGACTCGGGGGGCACCGTTGCGAAGTTTGGAAGAATGGGATCAGGGAGATTTTAAACGAGGTAGAGGGAGACAAAAAATGACTTGGTGGGAAGGAGTTAGAAAGGACATGAAACTGTTGGATTTGCAAGAGAGTGAGGTTCTCGATAGAGTGAAGGAGGAAAATCTTTGTGGATGACCTCTCGGAATAATCACTTTTGGTTCATGTTAGTTGACCCCTCATATGGGATTTAGACTTTGATTATTGATTGATTGATTTAGGAGAGACAAAATGTTATAATCGCATGAAAATTATTATTATTATTTATTAGGGATAGCATGGTAATTTTCTGTTAGAGTCACATTCCAAATTAGGCAAAGGTGCAAGTATAATGCCATTTCAAAAAAAGGTAAACGATGCGAGTATTAAAAGCAAAAGGAGGAAGTAATATTTGGGCTATTCCTTTATGCCTTTTCCATTTGATACCATTAAAATTTGATATGTTTAGAAAATATGGAGTATTTTAGAGTTACTCACACTTTATTCTTCATTATTTATTGACTAAAAGCCCCTCAAWCAAGTACCCATTGGCGAATTCTTTGAGTTGCAACTCCAAAATACTCTATTTTCCGAACATATTACACTACAATGATATCAAATAGAAATGTCATAAACTCAATGGTATTTCTTGGAATAAAAAAACAATGATGGTACGAAATGTAATTGTCAAAAACTTAATGGTACAAGATGGAATTTCCTTTATTTATTGCAAGTTGCATGAAGAAACACAAAGAAAAACAATTTGATTTTTTGTTTGTAAAAGAAAATCCAAGGTAGAATTGTGGGTTTCTTTTCACAAAATCAAATTTGTTTTGTGTTTCTTCCATTTTTTTAATTTTTTTTGGGTGGGGGGAGTGGTCAACAATTTTTTTTTTTTTTTTTTTTTTGCTTTAACTACTTTTTTTTTGTTTTATTTTATTATTTTATTTTTTCTTTGTGTTTTTCCTTGCAAAAGAGTGTATCAATGGTTGGTCCTTGAATTTATTGGTTAGAGGATAAATCTCATTACCATTACTTCACAAGGAGAGCCGGTGAGGCTAGGTGGATAGGATTTGGACATGAGGGACTAATTTAAATATATTGGGTCAATCATTCAAAATAATGGTGAGCGTTGTGTGTTTTAAGCATTTCATTAAAGTTCAAGGGGAAATTCTAAAGGATGATTATAAGATTAGCGTTGCTTTATGGTACAAATGTTGGGTTTCTAAGGAGCACATTCAAATTATAGGGGTCATGAAGATACGAATGATGTATGGGAACTCGCTAAAGGATAGAAGTAGAAATGAAGTTATTCACAAGAAAGTTGGAGTCGCAATTGGTTCGGACTTGTAAGACACATACCTCAAACGAAGAGTGGGATCAGGGAAATCTCAAACAAYMTAGAGGGAGACCGAAAATGTCTTTGTTGGAGGGAGTTTGAAATGATGTGAAACAATTAGATTTGCACTAATATATGCGGATGACCACACATAATGATCAATTTTGGTTAATGTAGGATTGTAGGCGACACCAATTATTGCACTAAGTGTTTGGTTGATTGATTGAATTTTTTCATGCAAAAACAATTTAAAAATGTTACTTCTCGCAAAATCATGCTTTTTAAAGATGGTTTTTTGACAAACTTTGTTTTGTGGCTTTTTTTTATAGCCATGAAAAACAGACTAAAACCAAAATCAAGGGGATAGAACAAATCTCTAATTTAACTAATCATATCCAATATAATCTGTCGGGAAGTTGATGTTGCAGATATTTCTAGCAAGTTAAGGGAAAACCGTTTGCGTTGGTTTGTGCGTCTAAGATGAGGAGATCACCGGTGCGAGGAGTGGGATCAGGGAGACTTTAAATGGGTTAGAGGGAGATCGAAAATGACTTGGTGGGAAGGAGTTAAAAAGGATCTGAAGCAGTTGGATTGCAAGAGAATAAGGTTTTCGATCGTAGGGAGTGGAGGAGGAAAAATATATGTGGATGACTTTTCGYAATAATCACTCTTCATGTTAACWGACCTCAGTTATAAGAATATGGCTCTGATCATGGTTTTTAAAATGAGGTTTCGGTCGCGATCGCGGTGATACAGTAACGGCACTAATGCGTTTGTCGAGGCTCTTGTCACGGTTGTTGCGCAAGAATTTTTATTTTCAAGTCTTTATCATATTTTTAATACAAAGTAAATATTAAGAAGCATAACAAACATATCTTAAAATAACAAACCATATAATCTGGCTTTTTCCAATAATAGATAAAATGATATAATAATAAAAATAWTAATTGAATCCCAATCTTAATCCGTATCACTAACAGTATTGTAACTAACAAACAGAAACAAACTAATCATAACAAACAACCTAGCTTATTTATCAAAGCAAGCAAGTGAAAAATTGAAGTGTGGGTGGGTGATGCTCAAACTTATCAATGCACAAACTTATTGGAGCATTATAACCTCATCACATTGGTCATTTGTCTGHCTAAATGTCTTATAATTGCGGCACTAAACAGGTTTTCGTGCACAGAATAACCTAGCTTACTTATCAAAGCAAGCAAGTGAAAAATTGAAGTGTGGGTGGGTGATGCTCAAACTTATCAATGCACAAACTYATTGCAGCATTATAACCTCATCACATTGGTCATTTGTCTGTCTAAATGTCTTATAATTGAGGCACTAAACAGGTTTTTGTTCACAGAACACAGCCTCAGGCACCAACATACCTTTCTCATTAACAAATTGGATACTATCTGTCAATGGCTGATCATTGTTATGTTCAGCCAGGACACAAACACATAGAAGTTTCTCCTTATTCCTTGTTGCATTGTCCACTAGAATCATAAGTCCAACCATTTCAGCGATTCTTGTGAGGCTTCTCTTTCCCAGCACTTCTTGGTAATCCATGTAATTGAGTCTTATCTTACTTATGTCTTAATTTTATCTAAGTGTGTAGACAACCAAGTTGAATGTTACTGGGCTTTTTCTACCTTTCTAATGTTCTTCAAAATTTATCATGTTTCTAACATGCAAAAAAGCTTGTTCTTGTTGGGTAACAAACTTCTCACACTCAACAGGTGAAGCAGCCAGGATTGGAAATGTCAACTGTGCAAAGTGAACTGGATTTGTCTTATGGGCAACGCTATCAGGGAGTTGTCATTCCAGAGGCCTATGAGCGTTTGATTCTAGACACGTAAGGACTCTCAATTTTTATTGGTGCACTGATCAATGTTAATATTGACTCTTTTGCTAGAGAATGTCAAAAGTCTTCTAATGACTAGACTTGTCCGAAGATCTAGTGGCTGCTGAATTAATTGCGGCTTGCTGCTTGTTTATATGTCTAGTGGGGTGTATTTCACTACTTAGAATTGGTTGTTATCATGCATAAATTTTTTGGTTCCAATTGCGGGTGGTTGGGTCTACAAAATCCGATTAGGAACATGTTACGGACGAAAGCGTTATTAATAGTAATCCATATAGTTTGTGTCATTTTCATTCACATTGAACCACTAATTTCATCTTAAGCCGAATATAATTGTGTTTCTATTTTATTTTTAAATTTTTTGGGGGGCGGGGGCGGTAAACAAAGGATTTCATTACTAAAACTAAAAGGATACAAGTGTACCCAAGGGAGTAGAATCATTTCCAAGGAACCTCACAACAAACCAATACAACCAACAAAAGACATTACAAAGGAAATTAAGTCAAATAGGGACTAAAGACTAAGGGACCAACCCCTAGAGGTTCATCTTCGTTAATATCCATCAAAGCCAAGAAATAACTCGGCTGAGAGCAACAGTAGAAGCCTTGGAACCTTTATCGACATAAGTCCACTCTCCTTCCATTGCATTGGAATGTTGCTGTTTTGGCATTGGAGTAAGCAACTAAAAGGCAACTGCACAAGAATTAGGAGGACCAAGAGGAGTAGCAATAGGAGTTATACTTGTCGAATCCCTGACATCCTTGTTTTAAAAGGCACCTTCTTTGGTAGCACACTTTGGAACCCATTGTTAAGTACCAACGAGTGCTTGCTTAGGAGCATCAAGATTAGGGGCTATATAGGCTTTCTTTGGCTCTTTCTTGAGATCAGGACACTTATGTCCTATGATGTGGCATTTGTTGCAATAGGAAGGAGCCCATTCATAGCAAACCTTGTGTTCAGTGACATTGCCATTCAGATTTGCAAAACAATTTTAACAAGAGGATTTGTAACATCAATCTCAACAAGCAATCAAGCAAAGGAGACCCTTAATTGCTTTGTGGTGCACTCATCCACACACATAGGTCTACCTTAGAAACTTCGAATACGACTCAAAGACCCCAAAGTCCAACAATAAAGGGGTAAGTTCGGTAGCCTGATCCACAAAGGTAAAATGGAGAGAATCTCACTATAGAAATTCAAATCAGGAGACCATGGGTTAGTAATCATAGGTCTATTGTTCAACAAATAAGGCCCACCTTGTAGAACAATTTACTTGTTAGAAGAAGAGTAAATGTGAACTACAAAGTAGCCATCATCATGATTCAATATTTTTTGGTTTCTCAACAGATGACCAATTTAGAGCAATGTATTTTGACAAAGTAGTAATTGTAGGAGAATTACCTATAACATAAATAACAATAGCATTGGTCCAATTGGTCGAGCCCTTAGCAATTGAGCAACAGGTTTCCCWTCAGAATTTGTTAGTGCAACAATGTCCAATTCCATTCCTTTCAAAGTGAGTATAGATGCATAGGAAGCGGCCCTACCTTTGTCATCCAACTTGTTCGAAGGTGTAGCAATCTTCTCAGAAGTGTATTCATGTCCCCCAACCTGATTAGGAGCCAAAACTGGGCTTTGAACAACCTTACCACTCACCAAAACAACAGCAGCAGCATTGTGATTTACAATTTGTTCTGGCATTTTAGGCTGTAACATTGTTCTCAGCTTTCTCCCCTTGTTCCTTAGCTTAATTTGTGACCACAGCAGGTCCTTGAATAGAAGATCACCTATCAGACGAGCAGCAACATAAACAATAGGGGAGTTGAAACACCTTGAGCGAACCTGGTTGAAATCCTCATAGGGGTTTTTTCACGCATCCTGCTTGCTTACCCAGTAACCCACGAGTTGTCATGTCAGTGAAATAAACTCATCCTCTAWAGGACACTCTATATCAATCAATCGAAGCCTTATTCCCATAAGTGGGGTCGGCTAACATGAACCAAAAGTGATTATTCTGGAAGTCATCCGCATAAATTAAGGAACGCCCCCCATGAAATTATCATTTTGGTTCATGTCATAAGATGTGACAAAGTTTTATGCTAGTGTCACAAGCCTACCGCAACCCTCCTCCTTTATCCGGCCTACAGAGCGAAGCCCAACCCACTGGCTGAGTTATCCCAACAACATATTATCCTCAAAATTGAAAAGCCCCGTGGGGTGCAAGCATTGTCTAGTATTTCGTGATAGCAACAGTTTTAGGCCCATAATCAACGGATTTCCGAGGAATATCACACACGAAACCCGTTAAGTCGAAGTCCAAGATTGTTTAGGCAATTTGTTTSAATCAGCAAGAGCAGCAGAAGTAGTTCCAACTTTAGCCAGATTTGTAGTAGTCGAAACCCTAGGTTGAGCATGAGGAACTTTCGAAGCATTCTTTGGGCAAAGAAGAAGAATTACAGGAGAAGAGAGAATAAGCTACACAATTCAGCTTTCGTTAATGGAGTATTGCTTAATCGTTTCTTCTTTCCCATGAAGAATCACGAAAAATCAGAGAGGAAATCCAATTTCACAAATGAAGCACCATGGAACTTAGAGTTTCTCTCTCTAAGTATTTTTCTCTCTAGACATCTGTTTAGGAATCCATTTTTTAGTTTTGTTTAATGTTTACCTTTGTCATCTTGCCTATAAAGTTGAAAAGTTSTTTTCCTAGTACCCTAACCAAATAATTTGGTTGTTATGAACATTTTTTGATGATATGAATTATCCAAAGCAACTTCCTAAAGGGGCATCAAAGTTAAATCCTAGGTTCAATTCCCTTTCACAAACTTATTAGAAWTAAATTTTCAATTAATCTAGTAGATAAGTTTTCTTTATCGGCTACAAGCGTACAACTATATCATTTTTAAGAGCAACAATTGATGCCAACTTTGTTGCTTCCCATTTATTATATTTAATAAAAAAGAAAATTTCATCCTATACCACTGTGTTTGAGACTTTGCCATTTCATACTATAAATTTTTGTAAATCCAAAACATAACATTGAGTTTTTGACTTTTCCATTTGATACCATTGAAGTGTGATATGTTTGGGAAATGTGGAGTATTTTGGAGTTACACACGTCATTCTTCAGTATTTATGGGCTCAAAGGCCATGAAATATGTACACATTGATGAATTCTTTGAGTTACAACTCTAAAATACTCTCCATTTTTCAAACACATGACACTTCAATGGTATGAAATGGAAAAGTGAAAAACTCAATGGTATATTTTGGATTGTTTTTTTTTTCAAAAAAAAATAAAAATGAATGGTATCAAATGGAAAAGTGAGAAACTCAGTGATTAGGATGAAATTTCCCCCAAATAAATTTGCTCTTTTTTGGGTTGATAAATTTGAATTTTTTTTCCACTTTTTTTTTTGTTTTTTAAAAAAGCCTATTATTGAGGCCTTCATGGGGCCTCCATAAACCTACCTTCGCCTCTGCTTCTTGTGACCTGACTTTTGGTGCGTAAGTGCATTGCTGAAAATTAATTATGAACATCTGTTCTGGAAGTACCTGGTATATTTCCCTTTTTATGTTAAGAAGCAATCTTGAGGAAAATAAACTTATTGCAAGCAGTCCCTCTTTACTAACATGATAGATGACTTCTTTCTTCCGCAGAATTCGGGGTGATCAACAGCATTTTGTTCGCAGAGATGAATTAAAGGCAAGAAGAGGATATATTTTCTTCCCTGTTCTTTCTTATAATTTTACCATCTTTTTTGTTAGTTTATAATTTTGAAGCTTGCTTATGTATCTAAACTAAATCCTAATCTTTTTCAGGCTGCCTGGGAGATATTTACTCCTCTTCTTCATAGAATTGATCAGGGGCAACTGAAGTCCATTCCATATAAACCTGGAACTCGAGGCCCTGCTGAGGCAGACGCCCTGCTTGAAAAGGCTGGTTATGTTCAAACGCATGGCTATATTTGGATTCCACCGACTTTATAGAAATTTGGGTAATACGCAACTATTGCTTGCACYTCATAGAAACTGAATAATTGCGAGTTATTATACTGTGTATTCATGCAATACTTTGTATAAAAACTGTTTGGTCTTGTTTAGCTACTAGTAAAATATAAACAGCACTCTATACCTATCCCTTGATTGGATAGAGAAGCTCATGTCACCCCTGAACTTTTACATGATAGCTTTGTATAAGATGACAAATATCATTATGAAGGGTTATAAATAATTTTCGTCAAATGTCCATAAGAAGCGGAGAATGGATGTTACAATTCATTTACTCACCTTTTTTTGGGACCTCAGTTAAAAGAAAATTAACAATTAAATCCTAGTTTTCCTATATCGTGACAAAATTTTGCCAGTTTGCCTTCTACATCAACTTGATCATGAGGTACCTTTGTTATCTTGCACCAATTCATTTGCTGAGCAATGACTTTAGTCTTGTCTACCGTCCAACGTAAGTAAATTGGAGTACTAATTTGAAATCTTTTTTTTTTTTTTTTTTTTGAAAGGAAGGAAGGATAATTTGAAATCTTGATAAGCAGTCTGTCTTAATGGCCAACTTTTATGTATTGTTTGTATAAATTGAAGTACTTATTGAAAAGGAAAATGGAAATAAATAATTCCACCTTTGGTGGTTCTGCTTAAAACGAACCCACCATTGAGTAATTTCATAACAAACCCACATTTGCCCCCCATTTTCTCAAAATAGTCCCTTGATCGATTTTCGGATTTGTTCACCTATTTTTATAAGTGACTTGTCACATGTCAGCTTAAGATTGGTCCTCTTAATAATTAATAAAAAAAATCTAAAAACTACACTAAATTTTTAAAAAACCCACCCCGTAATATTCCCCTCCCCCCTCTAATGTACTAGAACCGCCGTCGCCTCCATTGACGCTTATCCTACCACCCATTCCCCTGACCAAAATCGCCACTTCTTCTCAATCACAAATCGCCACCATCATCACCCCTGACTAGCCACCACGAAACCGCACCTAACCACCAAGAAATCGCACCTAARCGCAGTCCGCAACTTGGTTCGCAAATTGCCACCACCCAATGAAGCAAACCGCCACTACCCTTACACCATTCAAACCCTAATCCCCCAATTTCGAACCCTAATCCCCAAATTGGTAGCAAATCGCAACAAATTCGTTGAAAATCGCAATAAATTCGTAGCAAACAAAATATTAAAAGTGTGGTGGTTGCATCAAACAAATTCGAAGCAAAGAAATTCGGGTGATTGTGAGATGATTGTAGTGGTTGCAATTCRGGGGTGTTCGCGAGATGATTGGGGTGGTTGCAAGATGAGTGCGGTGGTTGTGATGATGGGTGGTCATTAGTAGGTGGTTATGTAGCCATGGAAGGAGTGAGGCCGTGATAATTTTAGTTTTTTTTTCATTTTATTTATTTAAAAAAAGTAACCTGTTTAACAGGTTGCAGGTCATAGGGTACGTTATAAGAAAATCCATGTGAAAGGTGGGATTGTTCTGGAATAATCAAAAGGTGGGTTCGTTATAAGTAGAACGGTGAAAGGTGGGATTATTTATTTCCATTTTTCCTATTTAAAATCATAATAAGTAGAGAAAGCGTAATTCTATTTTATGCTAAGGAAAATAATGCATAAGGGAAAATAAGACAATTTCTTGAGTATTTATATTTTATTTCTATCATAATTAATTTAAAATAAGAAAATAAAATAAAGATAATACACCAATTATTGTGGACGAATTATATCTCGGGTCGTAGCTTTTGGTAGTGGTTAGGGTTTCAAGATCGACTTTGGGGTCTTTTATCTTGAGTTCTATGTATCGTATATAGGTGTGTGACCTATCGTTTCAAAGCTCTTTAAATGTAGTTTCAAACTATATCCTAACTAACATTATCCTAAAATATCTAAATCTAATTACATGGAAATATCTAACTAACTAACTAAACACGGAAATCCTAACCGACTTAACTAACAAAACACGGAAATATCTAAAACAACACGAAAATAAGGAAAAAACCTAGATATTTATCCTAATATCCTAACTAATTATTAAATATCCTAACAAACTAACAAATATTCTAACAAACTAATCTAATCTATCATAATTCGCCAACTAAACAGTTACAACCGTTTTATTTTCCAGATTATCCTCCAAGCCGAGATTCCTTTCCAAATATGTAATCACTTGAAAGCAATTATCCTGAATATTAATGTTTAAAAGGAAATTTGAGAATTTTTCAAGATCGTTTGCTATTTGGTTGATATCGTTTTTTACAAAGTGGTCAGAATCGAAACAGTTTTGTGCAGTCTGAGGTAAAAAAATTATTGTGAATTATTGGCTTGAATTCACAAGAAATTTTGGTCGAGTGTGCAAGACATATAGGAGAACGTCTGTACAAAAATTCAGCTTAAAAAGAGTAGATTTGGTTCAAGTTTTAGTCGACAATACAAATGGCTTTGAGCGCAACAAATTTGGTTATATCCTATGAGTTTTTGCTAGGGTTTTGAGTTCATGCAAGATATGGGACATATGGAAAGAATGTCAAACTCTATGATCTACTAGATATTGATGGAAGCTTCAAACCTAATAAGGTTCTTGATTGGCAGGATAAAAAAAATAGGTGTTCGAAATGTCAAGGAATAGGATATAATTCAACAGTTTTCCCAACAAAATAACTATCACTTGGGAAAGGTATCAAGAACTTGAAGAAATTGACAATTTGAAAATCTTGGATAGATCTCAAGTCCTTTATCATCTTCAAGAATTTAACCTCATGCTAGGAATAGAAACAATGTTCCATCATCTCATAGTGGAGGGAAAATACAAGTAATTAGATGTGTTGATCAAGAAGTGCAAGATATGATAATAGGTTGAAACTTTGGCATCTACAAATAGTCTATCTTTGAGTATTGTTGTGCACGATGAGCTTGTACCGGAAGAATCGATTGTTCATAATATTTGTACATGAAAGAAAAGTTAGTACCATCATCACTACAGTCAAAACTGAATTGGAAGAACCTACTACAAAGCAATATTCTATTCCTTCGCACAAAAGGTGGATCTACGAATTCGAGTCTTTGAAAAATGGGAAAATCTTTTAAAAGGTAAGGAAGATGGTCTGCTGACTTATATTGGAAGTCCCACTTCACAACTACAACTCGTTTATAGAAATATTGTAGAAGCATATGTTCGAAAACCTATAATTCTACGACACGCTACTAAAGAATGTCGCATATGGATGGTGCATGGCTTGCTACACCAAAACTTGGGACAATTTTTGTTTTCAAAAAGGGGAGAAATGATCTGATAGGGATTAGATCATTATTATAGCTTTATTTTTATTATTATGTCGAATATTGTTAGGATTAATTATTTTAGTTAGATTTATTTTGCTTATTTTTGGAAAATTCGAATTAGTTTAGATTAGATTAGTTTGTTAGGAATTTATTAGTTAGGATATTTTTCTTATTTGTTAGGATAAATATCTAGATTTCGGTTAGGGTTAGTTTTAACTAGATATTATTAGGTTATTTAGGATTAATTAGTTAGGATAATTTCTGGATAAGATTTATATCTTCCATAAATATCTTAGTTAGTTTTAAATATTATTTTGTATAAAAAAGGTTCGAATTCTTTAAGAAAATTCAGTTTATTCTTGTCAAAAATTCCTCTTTGTTAATTCAGAGAAAACTTGTGAGTTTGTGGTTGGTCCGGAAATTCACTTGATTAGCTACATTGTCGGTTGCTTCTTTGGAGCTGGTTCCACTTTGTGAGTTAAGATCCTGCAATTCTGTGATTGGTCCGGGAGTTTGAAGTTAATTTCATTCGTTTTATTCCCATCCTTGGGAAATATCCTTCATTCGTGCTTTATTCGTGGTATTCAAGGGATTTGTGAGCATCTTACTTATTAATCCACATCAGTTTTGTGGCAGGTTTGGACCAAGACTTGCAAGATAAGTTGGAAGGTTACACTAATCTGACCTTTGTGGAAGCTGCAACTTGTGGTCAAGTTTGATGCCAAAATGATGAGGTTTCATTGGCTATTCTGGAAATTATCCTATTGATTTGGAGGTAAACAATAATATTCAGGATAATTGCTTTCAAGTGGTTACATATCTGGAAAGGAATCTCGGCTTGGATATTAATCTGGAAAATAAATCGGTTGTAACTATTTAGTTGGACGAATAATTGTAGATTAGATTAGTTGGTTAGAATATTTGTTAATTTGTTAGGATATTTAATAATTAGTTAGATATTAAGGATAATATCTAGGATTTTCCAGATTTTTACATATTTCGTGTGTGTTAGTTAGTGGTTAGGTTTCCGTGTTTTAGTTAGATTAGTTAGGATATTTCCATGTAATTAGATTTAGATATTTTAGGATAATGTTAGTTAGGAATATTTTTTGATAAGATCCTATCTTTCATAAATATCTTAATTAGTTTTAGATACTAGCTTGTATTATAAATAGGTTCGAAACTCTCATAAAAATTGAGATTATTTGTGAAAATTCTTCTTTGTTAATTCAAGAAAACCTTGTGAGTTTTGTGGTTTGGTTCCGGAAATTCACTTGATTAGTACTAGGTCGTTGTCTCTTTTAGGGGCTGGTCCACTTGGTGAGTTAAGATCCTTTGAGCTTTTCCAAGATTTGAATTATTTTATTGTTCAAACACTATCAACACGTTTCAAATCGTTTTCTTGGATTTGTAGGAATTATTCCTTTTAAATCCACATCAATTTGGTATCAAGAGCCAACGATTCTTCGGGGAATCTTTCATGTTTTTGTGCCAATTTCACCAGAATTTTTTTTTGTCATGGATCCACGAATAGATGATATTCTCAAGGCTATTGCTAATCTGACTGCACGGGTTGCATCCAATAAGAAATGTACCGATAGTTCCATCAATGTTTTGACAGGCAGGCTTGATGCCCATGCAAGACGTTGGTAAAAAGAAAGATTCAGGGTATTATGATCAATTCAAGAGTTCAGATGAGACGAGAAGGAACGTCCACCTAGACATGATGATCTCAAGCATCTACGGATTACAGATATTCCTGAATCTGCAAAGTTGCGTTCTATCTTGATCAAGATTGGATTTGTTTTCACCAAATGAGACGCTCAAATGCTGTTATAAGGCGAATCTTGCACTCTAATGTAGGGGAGGACGATCTTCAGAGGGAGAAACTTTGCCGCACTATTGCACTTGTTCAAGATAAGGGTTGTAGTGTCATTATTGATAGTGGATTCTTGCACTAATGTGGCGTCTCAAGCAATGGTGGACAAATTGATCTTGACACAAGACCACATCCCAACCCACAAGTTGAGTTGGGTAGATGATCATTGTGGGTTCAAGAACAACAAATCTTTGGTTCTTTCACCATAGGTCCATACAAAGATAAGATTTGGTGTGATATATTCGCCAATGAGTGCTTGTCATCTCTTCTTGGGCGACCCATGGAGTTTGATAGAAAGGTGATTCATATGGATGAGTCCTAATGTGTATATACGGTTTCTTTGGATGGGAAGAAGTAAAGTTGCATCCAAGCACAAAGAAGCCAAACCTAGAGGTATTCCACAACAAGACAAAGGTATCTACTCCTTAACTCTAAAGATATCTTGTGGAACTTGATGCTGAAAAAAAAGGATATCTTCTTGTTGTCAAACATAGCTTAGTTACTAACCAATCACGCACTCTAATAAACGTTTACTTGAGTTGTTGGATGAGTTTCAAGATGTGTTTCCTGATGAGTTGCCTAAGGGATTACCTCCTTTGAGGGTTATTGAGCATGCCATTGATTTGATTCCCGCACCCTCTCCAAACAAGCCTGCTTATCGTTGCAATCCTCAAGAAAGCCAAGAACTTGAGAGACAAATTCAAGAAGATTGATTAGGGGTTATGTTCGTGAGAGTATGAGTCCTTGTGCCGTTCCAGCTTTGCTCGTGCAAAGAAGGATGGTTCTTGGCGTATGTGTATTAATTCTAGGGCCGTGAATAACATCACAATCAAGTATCGATCCCAATGCCTCGTTTGGAAGATATGTTGGATGAACTTCATGGTGCTATGATTTTTTCAAAGATTGATTTGCGGAGTGGTTACCATCAAATGAGGATTCGTGCAGGGGATGAATGGAAAACGGCTTTCAAGACAAAGCAAGGGTTATACGAGTGGATGGTGATGCCCTTTGGTCTATGCAACGCCATGTTCGTTCATGCGACTCATGAATGAGGTACTACGTCCCTTTCTTAACAAGTCTCATTGTGGTGTATTTAGATGATACTGATTTATAGCAAGAATGAGTTGTACATTTGGATCATCTGAAATTACTCTTTGGGAAATTGAGGGATGTGAATTGTATGGGAAACTTGAGAAGTGTGAGTTTATGGTGTCCATTATATCTTTTCTTGGTTACATTGTTTCTTGTCGGGATACATGTTTATCCTTCGAAAGTTGAAGCCATTTCACATGGTTGGCACCTACAAATGTTCATGAGGTTCGAAGTTTCCATGGCCTTGCCAGTTTCTATAGGCGTTTTATTCGAATTTCTCAACAATTATGGAGCCTACTTGCTTTGAACAAAAAAAGGAGAGAAGTTCGAATGGAACCCTACGGTCAACAAGCTTTTGAGACTATCAAGAGGAAGCTTTGCCATGTACAATTCTTGCTCTACCAGATTTTGCGAAGCTTTTGAAGTCGAATGTGATGCAAGTGGTGTCGCATTGGAGGAGTTTAATTCAAGAAAAGCGGCCTATTGCATACTTTAGTGAGAAGTTGAATGGTGCTAAACTGAAATATCCAATTTATGATCGTGAGTTCTATGCTATTGTTCGATCCTCTTGATCATTGGTCACATTACTTGCGTCCTAAGCCTTTCATATTACATTCTGATCATGAGGCTTTGAAGTATATAAATGGACAGCAAAAATTGAATCATAGACATGCAAAATGGGTTGAGTTCTTGCAATCTTTCACATTCCATGCCAAGTACAAGGAGGGCAAAACGAATGTGGTGGCCGATGCACTCTCAAGAAGGAATTATTTATTGGCTATGGTGGAGACTAAAGTGTTGGGATTCGAACTCCTCAAAGAATTAGGATCTACTTTTCCAAGATTCTTGCAAACCTTCTGGTGAGTTCAATTACATGATGGTTTTCTTTTCAAGGGTAACAAACTTTGCGTTCCTCAGTGTGGAATTCGTGAGCTTCTGGTTCGTGAAGGGCATGGTGGTGGTCTTGCTGGTCATTTGGGGGTTCACAAAACCATGGATATTTTGCAAGAACACTTCTATTGGCCGAAGAGTTGAAAAATGTGAGAGAAGATTGTGGAGCAATGCAGTACATGCCAATTGTCCAAGAAAACGTTCATAAGGGTTTGTATACTTCTTTGCCTGTTCCTTCTACACCTGGAAAGTGTGAGTATGGAATTCATTGTCGCTCTACACGAACTCAACGAGGTAAGGATGCAATCATGGTGGTGGTGGATCGTTTCTCGAGATGGCACACTTGTTTCCTTGCCACAAAACAGATGATGCTATCTATTGGAGATCTTTATTTCAAGGAGATAGTTCGTTTACATGGATTACCTTTGAGCATGTTTTTGATAGGGACACCGAAGTTTTAAGTCACTTTTGGCGCACTCTATGGAAATTGGTTGGTAACGAAGCTTCTCTTTGGCACTTCTCACATCCACAAACTGATGGACAACCGAGGTGACAAATCGAACATTGGAGACAATTCTTAGGGGTTTGGTCAACAAGACTCAAAAAGATTGGGATGTTAAGCTCGCACATGCTGAATTTGCATACATAGGAGTCATTCTAGTAACAACTTCTAAATCTCCTTTTGAGGTTGTGTATGGGGTGACCCTTATCTACCATTGGAGCTTGCACCTATTCCAAAGGGGAGCTTGATACATGCAACTGCTAAGGATAGACTTGAAGAGTTTTGAAACTTCATCATAATGTCAAGGATCGGATTGAAAGATGAATCACAAGTATGACAAGGAAATAAGTGGCGCACAACACTACCTCTTTTCAAGTTGGTGATCTGGTTTGGTTGCATTTGAGGAAGAAAGTTTTCCAAATGAGAGGAAGAACAAGTTGAAGCCTAAAGCTGCTGGACCGTTCAAGATACTTCAGAAAGTTGGGGAGAGTGCTTACAAGATTGATCTTCCACCTGAATATGGTAATGTGAGTACTACTTTACGTTGGTGATCTTTCCCTTACTTCCGACCAAAATTTGAGGGCAATTTCTTCAAAGGGGGGAGAGAATGATGAGGTTCATTGGCTATTCTGGAAAATTATCCTATTGATTTGGAGATAAACAATAATATTCAGGATAATTGCTTTCAAGTGTTTACATATCTGGAAAGGAATCTAGGCTTGGATATTAATCTGGAAAAATAAATCGGTTGTAACTATTTAGTTGGACGAATTATTGTAGATTAGATTGTTGGTTAGAATATTTGTTTAGTTTGTTAGGAATTTAATAATAGTTAGATATAGGATAATATCTAGGATTTTCCAGATTTTTACATATTTCTGTGTTTATTCCGTGTGTGTTAGTTAGTCGGTTAGGATTTCCGTGTTTTAGTTAGATTATTAGGATATTCCATGTAATAAGATTTAGATATTTTAGGATAATGTAGTTAGGATATTTTTGGATAAGATTCCTATCTTTCATAAATATCTTAATTAGTTAGATACTAGCTTGTATTATAATAGGTTAGAAACTCTTCTGCTCGGTT
>SNQN01003651.1:45282-59061 GCA_008642245.1 Bassia scoparia | reverse complement strand
TATAGGCACGGTGGCGATCCCCTTACTCGACAACACCCCCCAACACACTCACGTGCGGGTTCTGTGGCTCAAGCCCACAACACAACACGCACATCGATGTAGGCCCAAGCCCCCCCCTACGTGGTTGGCCCACAGCCTACACTAACCCTTCCTCAATTTCTCAAGGGGTGGCCTGCTTGCCTTTGTCCGAAGGAGGCTGGAATCGGTGTGACACACCGAGCCTTTTGTTGCCCCAAAGGTAAGCAAGTCAGTTTTCTTGACCGAGTATGCAAACAAACAAGTAATTGAAAAAGAATTTGAGGAAAGACTGTTTACTTATTAATGCCTGCCTGTATTACAACGAAGTGTTTGTCATTCTAAAGCTGACTAAACACTGCTCAGTGGGGTAATCCGGCGAGGATATCRTGAGTGAGGGCTAAGTTGTTAAAGCATCTGCTAACAGAAAAACGAAAAAACTAAGTCTTGATCCTCAGATATAATACCGACGCAAGTTGTCAGCGTTCCATGGCCGAGGCAGGGCTTTGCCATTAGTGTCTGCGAGTCGATAGGTACCAGGTTTGATCATTTCCGTGACTTGATAGGGACCCTCCCAATTTGGGTTTAGTTTGCCGAGCACGTTCGCTCGTCCGGTTGCCTCGAACTTTCATAGTACCTAGTCTCCCACTCGAATCTCCCGAGTCCTGACTCGCTGATTGAGATATCTTGTGATTTTTTTCTTATAGGAGATCGACTTTAACAGGGCATTTCCCCGAGTCTCGGGCAACAGATCGAGGCTGACCTTCTTGGATTCCCCGTTTTGATCATAGTTATAAAAGGTTACCCAAGGGGAAGGGATGCCTACCTCGACTAGGAGTACCGCTTCGCTTCCATAAACCAAGGAGAAAGGTGAGTGTCCTATGGCTTCTTTGGGAGTGGTCCGAGCCGACCATAGTACCCCGGGAAGTTCGTCGACCCAGGTACCTTTGGATCCTTCTAGTTTTGTCTTAATACCCCGAAGGATGATTTTGTTCGCAGCCTCGGCTTGGCCATTCGTTTGTGGTCTGTCGATTGAGGTTGCCCAGATACTGATCCCAAACCTATCACAATAATCCTTCGTGGCCTGAATGAAGAACTATATTCCATTATCGGTAACTAAAACCATTGGTATGCCGAACCTGGTGATTATGTTTCTCTAGATGAACTGTTGCACTGACTTTTCGGTGATGGTAGCTAATGGCTCAGCTTCCACCCACTTGGTGAAGTAATCCACGGCTACAAATGAGGAATTTCCGCTGCCCCGAGGCCTGAGGGAAAGGCCCCAGCAAGTCCATACCCCACTTGTCGAAGGGCAAGGTCGGTAAAATGACCGAGAGTTGGTTTGCTGGGCGCTGAGGAATGGAGTCGTTCTTTTGGCATTTTTCACATTTCTGTATTAAGTCCTGAGCCTCTTGTTTGAGCGTGGGCCAATAATACCCTGCTCGAAGTACCTTCCCAGCTATTGTTCGAGCCCATTGGTGGCTGCCACATGCTCCTTCATGGATCTCCCGAAGGATGTAGTCTCCTTCGTCCGGTGTTACACACCGAAGCAAGGAATGAGTGTAGGACTTTTTGTAAAGTCGTCCTTCATGCCACTCAAACCACCGAGACTGAGTCCTGACTCTTTCTGCCTGCTTTGGGTCATCAAGTAGTTGCTCATCCCGAAGATACCTGATTGTTTGGTCCATCTATGTAGCCCCTCTATCCAGGACCATTGTGGAAGCCTGAGCGTTAATACTTGGCTCTTTCAACACTTCCTAGGTGATGGTCCGAGGCTCGAGAGACTCGGCTGAACAGGCGAGCCGGGACAATGCGTCTGCTTGATTGTTCTCTGATCGAGGTATGTGATGAATAGAGAAACTTTTGAATTTTTGGGAAAGCTCTCATCCCTTGTTTAAGTACATTTTCATGCGATCTTCTTTGTTCTCGAACTCCCTGTGACCTAACCCACGATCAGTTGTGAGTCTGACTTCATTGTCAAGGAATTAGCCCTAGCAGCTAGACACATTTGCATGCGGAGGATGACCACTTCATACTCGATTTCATTGTTTGAAGCTGTGAATCTGAACTTGACTACATATTCCAACTTGTCACCGTTGTCGGTCTTGATCAAAACTCCTCCTCCATTGCCATCCTTGGTAGCCAAGCCGTCGACGTACACCTCCCAACCCTCGGCGTCAGTAGCCGGGGTGGGTCGGTTCGTGCACTCGACTATGAAATCATTTGGTGCCTGGGCCTTGATGGCTCGTCTAGGTTCGTATTCCAACCCGTAGTCTGCGAGTTGGTCCGACCACTCGATCATCCTCGTCGAATGATTTCTTCCCTCGATGACCTTCCTGATTGGTTGTCCGGTGAGGACCTTGATAGGATGGGCATGGAAGTATTGCCTGAGCTTTCGACTAGCAACAACCAGGGCGTATACCATTTTCTCAATTTCTGAGTACCGAGACTCAGCTCCCCTATAAGCATGGCTCACAAAGTATATCGGGTGTTGAGTTTTATCTCGTTTAGCAAGCAAAACTGCGCTCAACGCATATTCTGAGATAGCCAAGTATAAGTAAAGCGTCTCCCTCGGTAAGGGGGAAACGAGCTTCGGGAAGCTGGACAGATGTTGTTTGAGTTGCTGAAAGGCCGCTTCTACTTCTCCATCCCAACTGAACGAGGGTCTCTTCAATGTTTTGAAGAAGGCCACACTCTTGTCTGCTGATCGAGATAAAAACCGACCTAAGGCCGCCAAGCAGCCTGTGAGCCTTTGTACTTCTTTGACTAACCTTGGGGACTACATGTTGATGATAGCTTGACTTTTATCAGGGTTGGCCTCGATGCCTCTCTCGTCGACTAGAAAACCGAGGKACTTTCCTCCCCGAACCCCAAACACACACTTCTTGGGGTTGAGCTTCATGTTATATTTCCTGAGGGCTGAGCAGACCTCCTTGAGATCCGAGACATGTTCTTCGATTTTCTTGCTCTTCACAATCATATCGTCGACGTATATCTCGACATTKTTCCCGATCTGCCTGTCGAAGATTTTGTCAACCAAGCGTTGGTAGGTTGCTCCTGCATTCTTCAATCCGAAGGGCATAACCTTATAGCAGTACACGCCTTGCTTTGTGATGAAGGTCGTATGGGGCTGATCCTCCTCCACCATTGGGATTTGATGATAACTAGTGTTGGCATCCATGAAACTGAACAAGGCATGACCAGCCGTAGAGTCGACCAAGGTATCGATCTTTGGCAAAGGGTAATCGTCTTTCGGGCAAGCCTTGTTGAGGTCAGTGAAGTCGACACACATACGCCACGTGCCATTTGCCTTCTTAACTAGGACAACATTGGGTAACCAATCCGAGTATTGACATTCTCGAATGAAGTCGGCTTCCAACAGCTTTTTGATTTCTGATGCTGCCGCATCGCACCTTTCCTGCCCTGATGTCTGAGCTTTTGCTTAACCGGCTTGACTRCTTCCRGAATGCTAAGCTTGTGCACCATGACAGAGGGATCAATCCTGGGCATCTCGGTTGCCTCAAATGCGAAGACATCACGAAATTCTCATAGTGCACTGATGATCTGATCCCGAAGTACTGGTTCCAGGTATTTCCTGACCCTAACCGTGTGGTCGGGGAACTMATCGATTTGATCTTCTTGATGTGCTTCACTAGGCTATGGTCGATTATAGCGCTTCGGATTGTCATTGAGGTATACACCCAGTCCGGCTAGGACATCTGGCTAAGGGGTGTCTTTCCTCTTYTGATWGGGGGTCGAGGTTTCTTCCTTCGGCTCGGCAGGCCGAAGGCTGTTCACGTAGCATTCCCTCGCCTAGCGCTGATTGCCATACAACTTGCCTACTGCCCCTGAGTCTGTCTCATATTGTAACAGGAGCTGGTACGCGGAGATGGACGCCTTAATCTTATTGAGGATGGACCACCGTGAAGTACACCTGGGCTGACCGAGCCAGGTCCTTCTCCCCAATCCGTACTGGTAGCTTGATGATACCTTCGGGATATGTCCTTTTACCCCCAAAACCGACCAGGGGGTGTTCTAAAGCAAGCAAGTCGTCCTTAGAGTATTTCAACTTCTGAAGGCAGTCCCAAGTGATGATGTCTGAGGAACTGCCACTGTCTACKAGGACTCGCTTAACCCGAGTGTTTGACACCTTCACTTCGACCACCAGTGGGTCGTCATGAGGGAGAACGATAGGTTTGGCCGAGTCATCATCGAAGATCATTTTTTGGCACTTGGGAGCTGTTTCTCCCCCGACCTTTAACACTTGGTGAGTGAGATCTTCTAAATGACGCTTTCTGCCTCGGCTGCTTGGGCCGCCCGAAGCATGTCCTACCGCGATGAAATTGACAGTGTGCATAGTCTCGTTGCTCGCCTGGGGCTGATCTTCGGTCCGCCAAATGTGGTTCTGATTTCTAGTATCCTTTTTCTTGAGATACCGATTCAACTTTCCTTCGTTGGCAAGCTAATCCAATGCCTTTTTCAGCTCTCGACAGTCTCGAGTGGTGTGACCACACGCCCGATGGTATTCGCACCACAAATTCTTGTTTCGCCTATTGGGCAATGTTCGGACAGGCTTTGGCTTAGGCAGTATGTCCAGGGGCTTGATATCAAGAAATATGTCCCTGCGATTGGCATTGTACCGAGGGTCATCACCTCCGTCCCTGAGTTTGGGCTTCTTGCCCTGATTGTGGTCACCCCTGTTATCACCGGCCTTTCTCTTGCCCTCGGCTGAGGGCTGATCGTCATGCATATTATTGATTTCTGAGGTCTGAATGTACTTCTYAGCAAGTGCCAGAGCTTCTGAGTACTTGGTAATGCGCTCGATGGCCAGGTCCTGCTTAAACCGGCTAGGTCTGAGGCTTGACATGAGGGCTGAGAAAGCAACATTGTCTTCCAGATTCGAAATGCCAAGAGATTCGGTATTGAATCGCTTAATGTAACTAGACAATCCTTCAGTTTTGCCTTGTTTCAAACTCATTAGATACAAACTAGTTTTCTTATGTCGTTTTCCAACAATAAATTGTTGTTTGAACAAAGCTTCTAATACAGTAAAGTTGGTAATGCATCCAGATGTTAATTCACTAAACCAATTGAGGGCAATACCTTTGAGTSTGGTTGGAAAGAACCGACACCATGACGCCTCACATCCTGTCTGCACGGCCATTTGAGTCTTGAAGGCTGCCATTTGATCTTCGAGGTCAGTCYTCTCGTCAAAGGTCTCGATCGTTGGCACCTTCACCTTCTTTGGATCTTCCATATCCATAATCTCCCTGCRGAACGGGGTTCTGTGGACGAGGGTCTGCATCGGCTGTCAAGCCCGAGTACCCTCTCCTGTCTGTCTGACTGACTGAGAGCGTGAACTAATTGCATGACCGCGCGACCTAGATGGCGGATGCCGAGGTGTCCGACTGCTAGCCTCATGTTGGAACCGGCTAGTTCGAGCAGAGGGTCGGCCCGAGTCTCCTCGGCGAGGGGAGGCTCGAGGCTGGGTAGCTGTTGCTTCGCCTTGGCTCCAGCGATTGTTAATGATGGTGCGAGCGTCCATGCTGTCTCGCCTTCTTTCCTCAATGATAACGCGGGCATCCAGAGGGGGCCTGTTGGATCGGCTGTCCTGTGGGGCTTCCTCCCCCCTCTTGGATGGAGCAGGCTGGGCCTCAAAGGGGGCATTGCGTTGGGAATGTCCCCGCGAGGGAGAGTCGAACCTGAAAGGGCCTCGGCGCAACTTGGATGGAGAGGCAGGCCGAGCACGATGTTGAGGGCGCGGACCAGCGCTGTGTGCTGGCCGACCGCGCGTGGGCTGAGGGTGTCCCCTTGTTTTTGGGGCTTTCTCCAACTGCTTGGTGAGAAGACTCACTTTTTCAAGCAGGGCATTGAGTTCCTGCCTGGTGACCGGGTCAGTCGGCTGAGGAAAATGGATGGGTGAGGGCCGAATGGTCTTCTCTTCCCTCGTCGTAGTACCCGAATCACGTGGGGCGGATGAGGCAATGTCCCCCTCCGGGGGATGAGGCTGCCCCCTCCGCGTGCCTGGCTGATCGACTGCAGGCTGAACATTGCGAGCACAGTAACGCGTACTAACCATGACTTGCTTGTCTTCCCCATATACGACGTCAATCTGTTCCTGTTCAYGGAACTTACAAAGAGAAACAATAGAATATTAGGGTGAAAATATTGACTGGGGATGACAGCTGGCACGTATGTGTCGTCCGTCAACGTCCTGAGAATGGACACTGGTCTCCTCCGGCTAACCTGCAAAACAAGCAAAGGTGACTAACCCGGGGGATTTCCGGGAAAATCCCCTCCGATGCTTAAGTCAGCAAGGAGACCTAAGCTGAAGGTCGAGCAAGCTAGAGATAGGCACTAGACAATACTCGGTGGGTTCAGAATTAGATACCTGGAATAGGCTAACCAACTCCCCTTTTATAGGGTTAGGTGAGGAGGCTTTTGGCTCTTCCTTCAATGTGGGAACAAGGAAGTGCAGTTCGTAATCAATGTGGGACAAGGATACTGCACTTGTCAGATTTCCCATCTGACACTACCCAAACCTACCCTACCGGGGGTGCCTTCATCACGTGGGTATGTGGGTCCCACATGCCTTACTAATGTTTAGGTGGGACCCACCAGATACCACGTGGCGCCTGGTAATGGGGTAGGGACATAAAAATATATACAGTTAAAGTTACAAAGTAAATAATGCTATAATCTGACATGCTGAAATGTAACAAGTCGACAACTATTTAAGATCGGAGGCCGACTGCCTAATATATCAAGAATATTTGTTTGGATARGATATCCAATGGCAGTTTCGCAATTTTTAAAAACTTTTAGTATTATGCACATGGGAACTTATGCTTAAGGTTTTCAAGGGTCGTCAGTTAAGTTAACGGGGGGCTATTTCAGTTAGGTTACTTTACTACATTTCTCATCCTTACTACATTTTAGATCTGAGAGTTATCACTTCTGAATTTGTCATTTCTACTACATTTCTTCCAAAAATTTAGAAAGAGAACTGAGCTTAAGGGGGAAGTAGCGAAGGAGCTTAATATCTAATAGGTATGTAAAATTCTGTTGCCATTTCCTCTCTGCCCTGTTTGGATAAATACAAGTTAGAATTTCAAATGAAATTTCCCATTTTTTAAAGTTGTCGATTACTGATGAATTGAAACATCTGATTTTCATGTTACCTTATGTGATTATGTGATATGTGAATTTAGTTTATTCACTTTCAATTGTCAAATTCAATTAATATTAGGTTGTGTTTGGATACCTAGTTTTCATTTCAAATAAAACATTTAAAATTTGGAAATTGAAATTCCTAATTTAAACTCAAATTGATAAGCTTAGGAAATATTTGTATTATAAATTTTAGCCAAGTATGAATGTAATTCTGATTTTTGATATCTGCTTTTTTTCACTTTTTACAAAACTTTAAATTTAGCAAAAAAAAWTTCGCTAATTACAAAKGAATGTAATTCTGTCACAAAWCTTCCGAAGAAATCTTGAAATAGAAGAAAATCATCTTGACTCATTGCATATTCAATTGCCAATTTTTTTAAGAAGTTGAGAAACAAAATTGAGATGACAGAGAGAGGGTGTTGAAGGTGATGAGATGATTACTAGGTAAGTCATGGTGTATTTGGGCCAGAATCTATATTTCAAATGACAGGTTATTATTTGGTATTTCAAATTCTCACTTTCATGGGCTTTTTCAACATAGGTTTAGAATTTGGGTCAATTTCTGAATTTCAAATTCCATATTATCCTAACACTAGATTTATTCCAATTCCAGAATTTCCGGGCTTATGTTGTTGCTTGGGAGATTATATTTGTTTCAGGGCTTTTATATTCGTTTTGATTTTAAAAGGATGTTTGATTCTTGTTTCAACTCTAATAACGCTGTTTATTAATTAATATTGTGTCTGTTTCTTCGACTTATAAGTTATAATAAGGCAAGTTATCATACTCATGATTTTATAAACATTTTTTGGGGCTAATGTGATTTCTTCAACGTTTTATAGCAGTAATATTTGCACATTATGCCTAATTGCGTCAATTATATGCAAAATTATTAAAATTATGGTATGTGTGAACTGTAATGCATTGGAAATCGAACAAATTTAGAATGTCCAATATATTATTAATTATGATACTCAATATTATATGATTTCAATACCATAATTTCGAGTTTTGATGTTGTGTTGGAATGTTAAAATTCAGAATTTCTCTTATTATTAAAATGTGTATTGTGGATTTATGGTTATGGATAATATAATGAGGCATATAAGGAGAATGACAATCCAATATCTCTATTTGAATGTGTAAACTTTTCATTCAAAATTCAAAAAAAATCTGTTCATAATCATGAGTTTCTTATCGAGTTCGAATGAGTCTAAGGGGCTAACGGACTAAGGGCAGTACATATTACGAATGCCATAGCCATAATAGCTGTATTTCAATAAGCTAAGACATCATTGATAAATTTGATACTCCCTTTGATTTTTGTTAGTCGTTACATTTGTCTTTTTTTCACGGTTTTCGAAGATATGAATTGAAATTATACTATCTATGAATTTTTTTTAAAAATACATATTTTTGGAAAATATACGGCGAGACGTTTCAAACAAGATCCACATGACTGTATTTTTGTTTGCGTGTATAAAATAAACAAGTCAAAGTTTACAAGTGAATAATGTCATTTGTTAGCATGTAGCAACTATTAAAGATCGGAGGGAGTAGTTGATAATCAGGAGTGAAAGCGGAAATTTGAGCTCTAAGATTTTTTTTTTTGTGCCATAAACTCTGAATGTGTTGCTTTAAAAGAGGAGCAAGGCTTCGATTACAAACTTTGACAAGGTATGATCGTATGGTCGTGCCTATGAATTAGGAAGTCTTCCATTTGTTGCGTTGATGACTCGAGAAGTAAGGTTTTAGAGCAATGCCACACCATCATTCACAAACCTTAACCCATACAAACCTTTCACCATAATAGATAAACTTCTATCAAAGTTTATACACGAACACACTTAGCTTGCCCACCTAATTTTCGCATTTGCAAAACCTTAACACTAGATTAATACAATTCCAGAATTTCATGGCTTATGTTGTTTGGGAGATAATATTTGTTTTCAGGGCTTTTATATTTGTTTTGATTTTCAAAGGATGTCGGATCTTGTTTCAACTCTTATAACGATGTTTTATAATTAAATTGTGTCACCTCTTTAATAAGTAAATAATTGGAGTGTATATTCAATTTTTAAAATTGGTACAGTAGATCACATTAGTCAAATTCATTTGATCCTGAGATTCATGMCTTCCTGAAATTATTTTATATATGAATTAGTATTACATAGTTATAATCTGTTTGGGTATTGGTGCCAGTTGGAAATCGTTAACAATACTTCTACTGTCCAAGAGTTATTGGATGAGTTTGTGGGAGCTATACTGAAMTAGTGCATAATAAGCATCAATATTGTTGAGACCGYTTGGCAAGGCTCTCAGAACTCAGAAGTGAGATACTGGATCAACTAGTGGAACTAGTGCTGTTGGAAAGAAACACAAGGAAAAAGGCAAAGGGAAAAGGGAAAAGGATAATGAATTTAGATTCAAGGTAAGAGGTTGTTCAGGTAGGTCAGATTGTACAGGATAACTTAATTTTCTGAATATTCCGACTTTGTCTCATATTGGCATATTGCATATTGCATATTTTTGCTAATTTTTTGGTATTTATTTTGCAGGACACTCCTTCATCAAATGGTTGAGGTCCGCCTTTGAGTTTCTTTGATTGTTTTKTGTCATACAAATGGAGGCATCTACGAATAGCGAGATTGTAACCTYCGAAGGAGAAGATCCAYATCTATTAGGTATGTAAAGTTCAYCTACCCTTTCCTCTCTACCCTGTTTGAAAAAATACAAGTTTAATTTTAATTGAAATCACCCATTTTTTAGCTTGTCGATTAGTGATAAATCGAAAAATCTGATTTTTGTATGGCCTGATGTTATTATCTGATATGTGAATTTGGATATTTAATTCTCATATYTCAAGTTTATTTGTKAAGTTCAATTAAAATGAGGGTTTTTTATTTTCCAAATATTCAAAGTTWGCTRCTCCTTTTTGAGAAATCAATTTTTCYAGTTAGACTYAAATGAGGATCCCATGCATAACTAATAATAAAGKTGTTAAAAGTWAGGATGAGCAGTTATTAAACAAAGTTAWGAAACAAATGAACAATTGAAGAACAAAGTGAGAAACACTGTTATATAACAGTGTTCTATTGATGAATCTTTCTTCCCTTTCATTTGATTGGTATTTTGGGGTTTATGWGTTAGACTGAAGTTTGAGTGGGAAGCATAAATGCGATAAMAATTACTCCCAATTTAAARAGAGGTAGTATGAGTTTTAGGTTAGAAAAGGAGTGCAACTGTGATGGGGTTATGCATAGGAAGGAGAGTAAGAWTTTTTCACTTTGTTTTTCGGTTGTTCATTTATTCTGAGTCTGACTATTCTGGAGTTGTTTTGTGTTTTTAAAATTAGTTTCTTAATCCTAATGAAGTTTTGCTGGTTGTTTTGGGGTGGGAATGAGAACAAAAGTAATAATTTATTAGTCATATTTCTMATGAAATAATGTTGCAGTTTGAGTTTGCAATAAGTCAAATATGGTGATAGATTGATGGTGTAATTGAGTYGTTTTTGGTAAGAGTTCCCAGTTCAGGTTCACTAATAGGCTAATAGCATAATAGGAGATTTGAATTTGATGTTCAGGTTCTTAGGAAGGATTGAGTGATGTGCTCAAAATGAAGTTGTTGATAGCCCAATTACATGTCTCAGATGTRTGGGTCAATATTTTGAGTATTTTGAGTAATMTGCAGATCAYTCTAAGGAAGGTTGACCGGGTTGCCTTTGTGATTACTACAGAAATCGAATCGAATGCTTGCACATGAATTAGTCTGAGATCGAACATTTGTTTCTTAGTTCTTACTCAGAAAGTGTTGTTCATTATGAGATGGAATTATCATCTCTTAATATATCAAAACTGGATCTTCAAAACAAATTCCAGTTTGATACAATATAAACTTCAAAATGGTGATGCAATGTACGGTATAATAATTTAAGCATTAGGTTAGACTTTGAAGTCAATGAAATTGCATTATATTTTAGTACCACTCTYAGTCTACCATGGGAGGAGTATTATAGTCTTTGAAGTTGCGAAGATTCATTTAACCTATTATAAATTTCAACTTTGGATTGGTTTTGTAAATATTCCATCCCCCCTTTAAAGTTGTGGTGTTCTTGGGTGTTCAAAGTTTTTCTTTTGTTTTTTACCTACTTAGGGTTTAAATGAATATGGGTGTTCAAAATTGTTATTTTTATGTGATTGATTGATTTTTTTTGTTGTGTCATATTGATGGCTACTTACTCTTGAGTTGTTTGGCCTGCAGAAAGGAATAGCCCTGGTAGGTCCACACCTACTTTAGGGCAACATAATATGGACACTTATGAGGTGGAAGTAGGACATGAGGTAGGCAAAGAAATGGACATTTCAACTACAGGGGATGTAAGCAGCAATGTTAAGGAGCCAAAAGTGGGAATGGTCTTCAATACTATGGAGGATGTTGAAGTATTCTATAAGAGATATGCACGATCGGTAGGGTTTGGTGTGACAAGAGTTCAAGGCTCGTATACTGAGTATGACGATGGTGTGAAAGAAAGAACAACAACAACATGGAAATGCAATTGCTATGGGGATCCGGATGGAAAAGAAAAGAGCAAATCAAAGAAGATGGCAAAGGAAGGATTGACAGAGAATGATGAAGAGGGAGAGATATGTAACCTGAAGAGGCGTGAAAGTAAGAAATGTTTTTGCATTGCTTTGTTACACGCTAAGAGAAATGTGTCAAGCCAGTGGGTTGTGAGCAAGATTGTCTTGCAGCATGCAAATCATACTCCAACACCTAGTCAAGCAAAGTTGGTTAAGGAGTACCGTATGGAAGATTTCAATTCGAGTATACAAAGGAGACTTGAAAATGAACGTGATGCGGGGGTTACAGTTCCTCAAATATTCACAAGCATGTCCCTTGAAAGGGGAGGATTTGATAACATGCCTGTGACAGAGAAGGACATGAGACACATCGTCGATAAAAGAAGGCGCTTGAAGATGGCCGGTGGTGATTGTAATGCCCTAATAAATTACTTTGATAAGATGCAGAAGGAGAACCCTAACTTCTATCATACTCACAGGCTTGACTCAACGGGGACAATAATGAGGAGTTCTCTGATGTGGTTTGTTTTGACACCACTTTTCTTACAAATCAACACCATCTTCCATTTGCCAACTTCGTTGGCGTGAATCATCATGGTCAAAGTGTCTTATTCGGATGTGCTTTGATAACAAACCAAGATTCAGACAATTTCCAGTAGGTATTTAGCAAATGGTTGGATGGCATGAAAGGTCGGCAGCCACAAGGTATCCTTACCGATCAGGCAGTGGCTATGGAAAGCCTCTGGAAGTTGTAATGCTAAGAGCCCGACATTTTTCCTATGTTAGGATCCTGTGGTTGCATATATGGTCATTTTCCCTCTCTCCTCCACTCCAAGAAATTATGCATAAACAGCTTGGTAATCATCATAGACGAGTAAGTCTTATCCATGGAAGTTTTTCCTCCTTGTCATACATGAAACGTTTTTGGTAAATCAATCATAATCATATCCTACTTAATATCTAATGGGTTTTTATATAATGATTGTAAAATATATAATGAGTATTTTTCATGCATGAGTGATTGACTGCTACTTGTTGTATAGAATCATTATAATATATATTAGACAGCATCAGACCATGTATAATCATATTCCATTCATTATTGGAGCAATAGCTGAAAAATATGAACAATAAACCCGTTGCAATCACTCCCTTTTTTTGCTTTTCTATTGTTTTGAAATGTGAAACCATATCATAAAAGATATGAAATCTCTCTCTCTTTTCTGTTGGAACTGTGATGATTAATTTCTTTTGATATTTCTACTGCTGAAATAGACTGAGCTTTATGGAAGTGTTTATAATTATCACTTTTTATATGATGATGATGATGATGACGACCTTAAAAAGGAGTTTTAGTGGCTATAGGTACAAGATAGCCATCTCAGAATCAATATTAAGTTCACTGTTGAAATGAATTATTTAGATGGAATCTGATGTGAATTAATTAGGATGAAGACTAAGAGCATGTACAATGGTATAGTTTTGGTGACTCTTCCCATGCATGGGTCCCATCCATGAGTAACTTAACATTGTGGCATGTTACTCACTACATGAAGCACCTCACACTGGCGAGTCACAAAATGCTTCGGCCCTTGTGTATGCATTAATCTCCAGTGGCTTTTTCCTTCCTTTTCTTATTTTTCAACCTTTTAGGAATGGCTATAATGTATTTAATCTAGAATAATACTAAACGATACAATTTTACTTTATGAAAATAATTTCAACGGTCACTAAATTTTTTTTCTCCATAAATAGAGTCCAATATTGCTATAGTTTTAACCAACTTAAAAAATTAATCGATTTGAATTAATCCAATATTAAAGTGTCACAATTGAAAAATGATGGTGGATGTACAATTTTTAATTAATTAAAGTTTGGATTAATCGATTTGTTACAAGTGAAATAGATTAAATAGATTGGTGGGTATGGTTATAGGAATATAGGAGAAGTAGATTTGAAGGTTTGCTACCCATTGGTGAGGTAAATTAATGATCATGTAGTGCTCAAGTTA
>SNQN01003651.1:2937-21621 GCA_008642245.1 Bassia scoparia | reverse complement strand
ATTTTAATTTAATTAAACATTCATGGCACTCAATCAAATCCAGCATCCATGAAATGTACTCCAATAAAAAGGAAATGGGAAAGCTCAGAAATGTAATCCAACAAAAAAACAATAATTACAACATCTCACAAGTCACTCTCACAAACTTAGGAAAGCTCAGAAATTATTGAAATGTCACATGGGTGTTCTATAGGGTAGCTTGGGCATGCAAATAATCAAAAGAAGACTTACATTTTACAAATAGCTTTCCCACAATTTCAAGTAGCAGGAGTAGTCTAAATAAAAAAAATTACAATAACTTAATATTGTTTACTCTATTGCTACGGTCATACTCCCCTTGAATGAGACAAAGTTATTGCACAAGAGGAAGATGAGTCATTATTGTATTTGAATTATTATTATTATTATTTTATATTTTATTATTATTTTATATTATATTATTATAATAATTATTATTTTGTCAAACAATTTTTATTATTACTTGTATTGTTGTTGTTGTTGTTGTTGGTCTGATGAGTAGTCATTATATCATAAACAACATTAGTATTAGGAAAAATTTCCGTCAATAATCCAACCTTTAATCCATATTCTATTAATAAGTCAAGTTTAAAAAAAAACCTGGAGTAAGTTAACCTTGTATTATTATTTTCTTTAAACAAGTATTATTACTTTTAACCTATTGAATAGGTAAACTCTTTAATTTATTTTTATTTATTTATTTTTGAAATAATTCTTTGATGGATTTGTTGAATTATTACTTGTATTATTGTTGTTGTTGGTATGAGTAGTCATTAATCATCAATTACTTTAGGCTACTACTGTATAACTAATATTAGTCCTCAATTACTAATGGCTACTACTGTACTTTATTATTGAACTCAATTACTTGTAAGACTCAAAGATTGACAAAATGACAACTACTTTAAACAGGTTATCTAATACTTAGTATTGAGGTTGCAAACTTGCAATAATATTAAAATGACAAAATGAGTAGTACTTAGTATTGACCGTTGGGCCACACTCCTTCCATTTAATTTGTCCTTAAAAGAATTAAGTAGCAAGTCCTTAAAAGCATTAAGTAAAAAAACAATACAAATCTTACCTTTATTCTTCTACCCCACCATGTCTTCTTCTACCCCAACTTCCCCTGAAACAACAAAAAAGGGGGCAAAGCCACAAAAGGTTCCATTTCACCATGTAAGGATCCTTCCTCAAACTCCAGGAGCCCTCCAACTAAGGGCAAACGCCGCTCAGAGAGACTCAAAAACATGAAAAAGAGATCACACGAAAARTCCTACCAAATGGTGACAAGAGTTGTTCGTGAGATGTTCCCACCCATTAAGACACCCGAAATTTCATGTTCCTTTGATAAGACACCAGAAGGGATTTGTTGGAGGATAGAGAAGCTGAAATGGAAGATAGAAGATGCTGGCATAAGGCACGGCCTCTGGTCCAGTGATTCGGACCCACCTAAGAGCGCTAACATTGCTAATGGTTCTGGCGTGAAAGATGTGCCACGGAAGATCACCAGGGCACCACTGTCATCTTTGGTGAGGGTCACCATGGCTAGTCATGATCCAGGAGATGATGGAGATTTGTTCATCCTAGCACAAGATCACACCTTTTCCCGTGTTTACAGGAAATACGGTTTCCTTATCAACACGCCAACAGACAAATTCCAACTAAAGAGCGGTGGTCTTACCATCTTGTCGGACAAGACGCCAAAAGACGCTGCGGTGTTTGATGGTGAGCGYTCATGCGGTTGGTTTGGTATGTAACATTCCTATTTTTTTAATGTCATTGATAGTGCAAAATTAAGAGTGTGCTTATGACTAATTGAGTGCATAATGTGCTTTTGTTAGGCTTATGAGAATTGACATGTTTTTTATGTGCTAAATTAAAAGTATGCTTATAATTATGAGAATTGTTATGCTTATGAATATGCATTTGAGTATGCTTATGAGTTGTTTTGACTTATGAGAGTATGCTAATGAGTATGCTAATTTAAAAGTATATGGTTGTGAGTATATGTGCTTATTACAATTGTTATGCTTATCATTATGCTAATCAGTATAATAACTGACATCCTTTTGATTTGCTAATTTAAGTTGGACAGTTTGGTTACTTTGGTATGAGAAGTATTGTAATGATTAAGAATATTCTTAAAATAGTTGACTTGCTTTTGAAATGTTTTTTCTAAGCTTATGATAGTTGACATGCTATTGATATGCTTTTCATAAGCTTATCAGAATTGACATCACTTACATATGCTTATGATTGCATACATGTCCAGGACACTAATTTGAACACCAACACCAACTTCATTACTATATATTAACTTCCACCAAGCAAGAGACAAGCCTGATGTCCACATTGCTGAGAAAATTCCGGTCACGACAAAGGTTGTCAACCTCCATGGCAAGTGGGAGGAGCAAATGGGTTACAACATCAACTCTTTTGAGTTAGTCCACAATGACTATGAACTAGAGAGAAGTGGAATTGTTAAAGAACGTGGTTTGAGGAACGGGTGCGAGTTGTTCATTGTTCGCACAGGGACAATCCACTTTGTTGCCTCAGACTGACACTGTTGCACAACTGGAGCTATGAGGTGGTGAGGGTGATGGTCAGGGTTTTGTTAGTTAAGTTATTCAATGGTTAAGTAGTATGTTAGTAATTAATGAATTGCTTGAACATATAATAATTAGCTAGGTTTGAATAGTGACACATGTTATGTGTTACAGTGGGCGAGTTAGGCGGGTGATCACACATTTTTTGGAACGATGAAACATGCACTTCATGTTAATCTCTATATCTTTTGCTAAGCGAAGTATTGCTTGTACTAACTAATATTATGTAATATGACAATGTGGTTATCTAATAAGTATTTTATTTTCATATATACCTTGTTTTTTTTGAAATTTGGTACTATTATGATTTTATCCATTTATTTCATTATGAACCATGTTTATTTATTTTTGTGCTTGAAGCTAGAGGAAAATTAAATTGATGGGCACTTTCATTATGGTGTAAGGACTAATTCAAAATGCATTAGAATAATCTTCGATGAAAGTTTAGGGGACATAACCTATTGATTAAGCAGTCCACTTTCGAGCTTGTTGTATTAGTTTACATCCATAGTTTGTTTCACAATTTTAACTACGGTATGAGTTCTGTTATATTTTGGCGAGTTCTAATCGTGAAGTAATTTCTTTGTAGGTTCCTTTCGCGGTGGACGACATTGGTGTGCGACTTCATTGTAATTGTTTAAACGTGTTACAATATTGGTTTAAAGAGAAATCTAATATTATCTGATCGAATTACTCATGAATTCGCATCACATTTGTTATATTATTGTAAAAACACCAAAAACACAAATATTAAATTTCAAAATAACTCAAAGTTTCACTCTGCATTCAACAAAGACATAATGGATCATCTACACAACAAATTGTTGCTCCTCTATCTCCATTAGCCCAAAAATCAAATGCTACTTCAAACGAAAACCCAAATAATTAATTTAATTCTTATTTTTCAGCTAATGAATTTTAAAGTAAGATAATAGGAAGATAAGTAACTTAAAAATAATACTTACAAACCCAAAACCTATTTTTCAACCAAAACTCAAAGACATTAGGTGAAAGAAATGGAAGAAAGGGATACATCAAAACTCCTCACTGACTTCAAGACATTAGAAATATTTTCTGACAGGAAAAAAAATAATTAACTTTTCAGTAAAGATTCCCTCCACTAGGACTATCATTTAGGGTTGCTTCTCCAATGACATCTAACTTGTTTGCTTCATCAATTACCTTATAGCTTACTAGGTAAGTCCTTCTTGGTAAATTCTCATGCCCAATCATGTCAATTTGCTGGTCCACACAACTCCACATGGAATAACTATTGTTCTTGCAATATAATGTGTCTTCCACTATACGATGATGCCAAAAGTTTGGGGATTTGGTTTCCTAAATAGAGAGTAAAACACTCAATATTGTTGAATTAATGAAGCCTTTTTTGGAGATCACTTTTTAATAATTTTCGGGCTACCAAGCGGTCACGTGTACTTTATAAAAATTTATATATATCTTGTTTGATGTACTACCTCTTGAATTATTGATGTCCCTCAATTGATTTTTTAGCAATTAGCTATACTTTGAAGATGATTTAATACACGTGATTATGCTAACATTACATGTAAAAGACCTGGAATATGTTAACACTCTAGCATTAAAAGTTATTAAAAATTATTAATTAAAAACTAATACACGGTATGGTAGTCATTGAAAATACATAGCATTGGATCAGAATGCTATCATATAAAGTGACTACGACAAGGTCGATTACATGATATTTCTATTATAACTATATTTAGATATAAACCCACTATTAGTTGTAATACAAAGCATTTGCGATCAAAAGTACAAAACCACAATGGAACGGCTAAGACGTAAATTTAGTGATCCTAAATTCCATATTTGGTATTCCACTATCAAGTTCAAATGCACACACATCTTCAACGGATAAATCAAGGCATGTGGCCATTTTCCTAAATCCATAAGCATTATCTTTTTCATATTTTGTTAATGTAAGTACACATGTTTTTGGTAGTAAGTATTAAATTTAATGTATTGAAAACAATAAGAAGTATGTTTAATTCCAAAGTAGGAACACTTACTGACTTTGACTTTATGTTAAATTCATTGTACAGTAAATAATTACTCCATTATTCAAGTAAAAAATTAGCTGCCTTTGTTAAAAAATATTTAAAATAGCTTCCAATATACCATATTACAAAGTGTAGCTTAGAAGTTAGAAGTAACCGTTGTAAAAAAAATAAAAATAAAAAACAAACGAGGTACAGTACTTCGTATTTTGGTTGTATTTAGCAACTAAAAAACCCTACACCTTTATAAATAATGATAATAATAATAATAATAATAATAATAATAATAAAAATAATAATAATAATAATAATAATAATAATAATAATAAATAAAACCAATTTTTGCAACAATAAGCTCCCGATCTCCACCTTCCATTAGTCAAATTATGTTACTTTGGGACTAGATATACAATTAGATTTAGCTTTTATTGAATATTTATTATATTTGGGGAAAATAATGAGAATTATTAATGTCAATGTAATAAAATTGGATGTGCCTATTGCAAAATTAGGTGTAGTTTAAATATTAGAGTGACTTACCATTGAATCCGTGCGTAAGTATGTGTCGTTCATCATCACCTTGAACGAAGGGTAACAAGAGTTAGTAATAAAAAGTCAGCACCTAGTGATTCTTCCATTCCTCTATCAGCGTACGATATCCTTCCAACACGATGTGGATGTTGTGTATGTGGTTCATCAGATGCCTCAAGATTCTTTTCAGTAGAATCATTGCCATATAAACAAAATGTGAACATAGAGCTGTCAGGGTACTCGAACACAATAAAGTCCCAGACTTCGACATTGTAGTTGCTGCACCGAATAATTATTGTCGTGGATTAGTCTTTGATTGTCTATATGGCAAATAAAAATGCAATTTAATAGTGTTAAATTATAAAACTTACCAAGTTATTCTCGTTTCTGGGAGAAATAGGTTGAAAGAATTTTCTTACGTACGCCATTCCTAATATATAATAATCAAAATAAGATATTAATTTCACGCAATTAGTAACAACAGATTAATAGTTGGGATACAAAAATTTTACATTACTTATAAATAAAAAAAACAATGTAAATAAGTCGTTTAAAAATCGAATTTGTGGGTTGAAACACCAAAATAATTCTTACTCTTTAACAATTGTTAGTTCTTGTAGTTGATTTAGTAAAAAGGGTGCAAACCTTACCTTTATATAGTGTATATAGCTAGATGTTTCAACAGAAAAACAAAAATTCAGTAATTAATGCAAGCAAAGTAACTTTCACAACCATATTTCTACACTTGGTCAAACACCATTAACACAAKGTTCAACTAATAACTGTTTAACATTGTGACCATTAATCCCAACTTCTAACAACAGCTGAAAATTAAATGGTTACAAAGTTGATCTTTTGACCATTAAATACGTTTAAAGCCTTTTAGTATTCATAAGTGTCATTGATATAATTTATGACTTTATGCATGAAATACAATAACTTTTGGCAGGTAACAAAAAAAAKCAGTAACTTTTGGCAAGTGGCTATACACGAAAGCACTTTCAATTTTACATGAAGAACAGTAACCATTCACTTTATACTGTTAATTTGACAAGCAAGTGGAACCCACAATACAATTTGCATTTTGTAACATACGGATTCGCTTTTACTTCGCATCAGGTCCTCTCAAGAGAAAAAATGAAATTTTTTATAAAAAATAACAAATTAAAACCCCTTTATCTCGTGAATGATGTAAGACATAAAAGAAAAAAAGAACTAAAGAAGATAAGATAATATTGGAAGTCAAAAATTCACCCCAATTCCCTAGCTCCTTTACCCCACAACTCCAAAAAACATGCAACTAAAAAATATACTAGGCCCACATACAACTTATACTGCTGATATGACATTTCCACTTTTCATTTCTTAAAAAAAATTAGAATAGTTAATTGGTAAATTAGTAAAAGTGATAAACAAATAATCCGTAAATTAAAAATAATACACAGTAAAACATTTACTTCGTAAATAATCTACTGTATTAGCCATTTGTAATTGTGAGTTAGTGTATTATGGAAGCTAAGCCAATAGTAAGAGTAGTATTTTTTTTTATTTGTAATTGTGATTTTGGTAAATTTTTACCAACTATATTGATTTTAAATACGGTACATTGTTTTATAATTCAATTATGAATTCATCCAAATTAACTTATTTTTTCTTTGAACAAGTTGGTGCTATCACTTATTTAAAATTCCTAAGGTCTCCCACATACGATTCGCTTTACTGTAAATGGTTCTGGCATTATTCTGGTAAAATTTTACATAATAAAAAAATACATTGACAGGTTTACCTATTCAATAGGTAAAGTATCATACTTTTCATAGAAAATAGTAATCACAGGTTAAACTGTATCCAGGGTTTAAAATTTGACTTATTAATAGAATATGGATTAAAGGGTTGGATTATTACGGAATTTTTCCTATTTTTATCTAATGTTGTTTATGATAATGATTACTCATTACCAACACAAATACAACAATATACAAGTAATATAAAATTTGTTGACAACAAAATAAACTAATATATAATTTATTATTATAAATATAATATAAAATATATCAATAATAATATAATAATAATCAATAATATCATATAATATCAATACAACAAACTCTCATTCCTCTTGTGCATAACTTTGTCTCATTCAAGGGAGTAGACCATAGCAATAGGAAACATAATTTTATTGTACCTTTTGTTTTGATTTAGAACTACTCTTGCTACTTGAAATTGTGGGAAAGCTATTGTAAATTGTAAGTCTTCTTTATTTTGCATCCCAAGCTACCTAGTATACTAGACACCCCTGTGAAATTTCAATTTATGAGTTTCCCAGTCTTGTGAATAGTAGGCTTGTGCGATGTTGTCTAATTATTTTTTTGTTGGAGTAACATTTTTTAGCTTTCACATTTCCTTTTATTGGGTACTTTCATGGATGCTGATGCTTGATTGAGTGCATGAATGTTTATTGAATTAAATCAAATTTTTTTCAAGTGAATAGTATCTAATCGGTCCATTTAGTTGAAAGATATAAATTAAAAGAATATCCTAATGATTGTATATATTACTTTGTATCTTGCTAAAGCTAGTTGCAAGACAACTGCGGTGAACCTAACCGTCTTCGTGTGAACGTATACAGACAAGGTAAATTTCAAAACGACTTCCTAAGCATGGTTAGATGTGGAATTCATTTCCAATGGCGACAAGCCATATTTTATTTAGCAGTCTTGGAAAAAAGGTGTCTTTTTTAACTGGGTATCTTTTCTTTTTGGTCGGTCAGAGAGCGGAATATTCCTTCTGCAATTTAAGTTCTCGAACTTTCTGTCTCTTTCGAGTAAGGTCTCTTCATCGATTAGTTTGCTAATTAGTTACAAAGAGTCAAAATGAATCAATTAAATTAAATAGATGTGAATAGAATCAGACGTTGAACAATAATTCAATATAGTATAATAGATTCAATCGATTCAAATAGGGTCAAGTAGAATCATATTAGATTTCAAATAGAGTGGAAAATAGTCAATAGAATCTAATCGAGTCAATAGAGTGGGAAAACGTCAATAGAATAAAAGATTAATCGAGTCGAACAAATTGAATAGAATCATATCGAGTCAAATACAGTCGAATAGAGTCAAATAGAATAATGGATTCAAATTAGAGTTGGAATGATCTTAGATGTTGAAAAACTACTTCACATAGTATCAAATAGTTGTTAAATAAATCAATCGATTTCAAATAGAGTCGAACATAGTCAAATAATTCTAATCGGTTAGATAGAGTTGAATAGAGTCAAGTAGAATAAATAGAGTCGTGAACAGAGTAAAATGGAATCTAATGAGTTCAATACAATCGAATAGAGTCTATAGAATCAGACTTAGAATAGATCATTCATAATATCAAGTGGGATTCTAGTAGTCAATTCAGAGAGGCTACCGTATAGGCGGTTCAACCAAAAAGCAGATAACATTATGGGATGATGAAGTTTAAATATGAAACTGTTACAAATTCTATATTCCAAAAATAATAAATAAATTTATGTTACGTATTCAACAGGTTAAAATTAAACTTGTTTAAAAAAAGTCAGTACAAGGTTAACTTACTCTAGTTTTTAAAAAGTTGACTTATTAATTAGAAATGTGAAAGGTTGGATTATTGAGGAAATTTTCTTAATACTAAATGTTGCTTCTGTAAATGACTACTCATACCAACAACAAATACAAGTAATCAATAAAATTGTTGAGTTGCATTAACTAATCCTTTGTTGTGAATATGCAATATGCTGTCAATTTTTTGCATCAATTGTTTGAGTTGCATCAAAATTGTTTTGAGTTGTGTTCAAATTGTTGCATAAATCCTTAGTTGCGTCAATTGTTTCGAGTTACTACTCTTAATCATTAAACTAATTAATGTGTAAATTGCAATACAATATGTGAATAATAATTGGAAATGGAATGAAATACTTGTGTAGCGTTAACTATCAATGCCAATTTGAGCATGTGTAAAGCTAATGTTTCTGCATATAATTAAATTTATTTATAACAATATTTTAAACTTAACCCGCTACAAAGTTACTAATACACGTCCGAATGAATATATAACGACCACGATAAAACGCTTAAGGTCCAAATATGGTGACATTCACCAACTTCACTTCCCCACTTTTTCTACCCATAGCATGATTGGCAGCAATATTATATATTATAATATATATATAATATTATATATATATATATATTATATATATATAATATCACTATAATGTTTTTGCGATAAAATAGTACTCCCCTCCGTGTTTTTAGATGTTCCATACCATTTTGTAACGGTTTTTAAGAGTTGATTGAGTTGAATAAATAGTTGAGTACTTTGGGTAAAAGTTAATAAGTTAGTAAAAGAGTAAAATGCTTGGAATGAAATTTACTGGGAATAGTAATTTTGGGTGAATAGATTGGGTAAAATAATAAAGTAACTTTTAGAATGAGTAATTCATTAATGTTAGAGTAAATAAGTAGTAAAGGTAAAAAGTTTATTTTTAGTTGGTTGGAACATCTATTGAAACGGTCGAAAAAGGGAAACTGGAACATCTAAAAACGGAGGTGTATAATATGTATGGTTCAATTATAATATTTAAATTTTATCAAAGACAATTATTAAACTTATATTAATGTTTCTCATATTTTAATGCATAATATATAATAATTTGTAATAAATATAATTAATAAGGTGGAGAGGAGGGACTTGAACTTTGGAGAGAAATGTGAACAGGGGTGGGGATGCTTTCTTATATATTATTAGGATAGATTTGTTGGTCAATATGACGAGGGTCTTGTGATGCATTAATTAGTATATATACAAGTATTCATATATTGTAAATCATAGAAATTACCAAATCAATAGTATGCCTTAAATTAGATTGGATTTGTTGAGTGTATAAAAGTATTTGGGTAAAAAGCTTTTTGATAGGTAGTTTGAAATTTTCCTCTATGTCCCCATTTGATTTGAGAAATCATGCAAAAAATTTCCAACATGCTTGATGAGAACATTGCTTAAAAGAAAAACACTAAACTAATTGACTGTGTAATTGTTATTTATTAAGCATGCTTCTTTACATTCAAATAATAATTAAAAAAACTATTGCATGGATGATATGTCCTTTTCGTTGACAATGAAGTGACAAATAGTATAAAGGTACAATAGTGTGTAAGAGATTAGTATGGTACTAATAGTTTAATTGATTTGATATATCTTACCCTTTTGCTAGCTCTCTTTAAGTCATGCTAGTATTGGAACTGCAACTAGCTACTTAAGTAAATTGGTCATACTTTTCTTTCTGTTTTGTCTGCTAAACTGGCTATATTATAATTTCTAGTCCTAATGTACACAAGAATTTGATATGAAGTGGGAATCGGGAGCTTAATGTTACAAAATTGGTTTTTTTTGATTGATTATTTTATTATTATGTTATTTATTATATTTCATTATATTATATTTAGGGTTTTTATTCGCAAATTATTTCTATTTTTTTACACGGAAATATTTCTATTTTTGAATCCACCGTATTGAGTAGCACAATGTTTGATTTAAATAATATCGTTTTAACTGAAGGCTCGGTAGGGTCGTTGAGTTAAAACCTAACCGGACTCATCAAAATACAATTTATAATCGATACATAACTATACACTAAGTATAGTAGCAAGTAAGGGTTGATCCACTGGGAAGTACAAAAGTGTCTATCCAACTACACTAGCTTGGCAAGAAACATACTTTGAAAGGGGAAATTGAATTAGATAGTAATAGCAAATCTTTGAAATAGCTTGGAACCAATTACTCTAAACACCTAGGATAACTAGTGTACCTTCTAATTAAGGGAAATGCAAATCAAGAGTGTCGTTCATCTCCAACAAAAAGGGTGATTGCATCATGGTTTGGAAATATGATTAACATCATCTCAGTCAATTAACCCTCTCATCCAAGTTCAAACACCAAGTCCCCTCAAGCTCTTACTAGAATTGAGCAATCAAGATCAAAACCAATGCCAAGTTCAACCTCACAATCCCTTGGAAGTTGAATCAAGCATCTCACTCACAAACAATGAGTGGCAATCCAAAGCATAAGGCTTGAGAAATACAATCAAGCATAAATGGTGATGGAGAGAACAAATTATATATCTTGGCATTGTAAAGATTATGAAGGACGAAATATCTTAGCTCTAGCTACTACCTACTCACACAACATGATTACACTTGAAATAGTAAGAAAACAGAGGAAAAAGCTTGAAACAGAAGCCATTAAAGCAGGAATTAACAAAAAGGGTATCAAAGAAACTACTCAACATTCTCCAAAACAAGCAACTTAAACCAAAACTTACACAAAACACAGGGGAACAAATCTAAAAGCAAGAATTCAAAGCACAGTATCTACATACCCAAAAAACTTCCAAAAACGAAAAATCAAACCAAATATAGCAAACAACAATAAATAGAAATCTAAGTAAAGAAATGGAATTACCTCGAAATTGTATGGTCAAACAGCATAAGAATTGTAAGATTTGAGGCAGAAATGAAGAAACTAGGGCAAAATGAAGACTTTGAAGTACCTTAATGTGGTTGAAGAAGAAGAAGAAGATGAAAAAAGATCTGAAATACTACTCTATTTCTATGCTATTTCTTAGTTCTCTCCTCTTAAAACTATATATACAAAGCCAAAAATACAAGCCATATAATTACAAGTTAGCCATTACTAATTTACAACATGTGCTTCAAAGCTTCTCCAAGTCAAGTTAACATGCAAAAGTCAACGTCCTTGGTGACACGTGGACGCGTGTGCAAAAGTGGACGTGCGTGCAGATGCGCGTGCAGGCAGAGGAGGCACGACTGCGTAAAGCCTTTCTTAGAAAGCTGTAGGCGCGGGCAAGGGGCACGTGCGGACGGCGTGCTAGCCATGGAGGTGCGTGCGACGCGCGTGCGAGCTAGGATGCGAGCGCGCTAAAATGCTTCGGACAGTGAGGGGGTGGTGCAGGCGGACGAGAGCGGTGCCAACTTCGGACGTGCGTGCGGACGCGCATGCAACCAAGTATGCGCGGCGCAGCTAAAGCTTTCAGAAGTGGGGGCACTTTTGCAGGCGCGCCTGTTCACGCGCGGGCAAAATGGGCGCGCATCGGGCTCTGGCTGAATTACTAGAATCTCGAACGACCATAACTCTTGCTCGGTGATCGAATGTGTAGCTTGAATACCGTTGGGAACCTTGCAGAGTCTTACTTTTCCATGCAAAAAGTCTCACCTGAAATTCCAAAGTATAAAAATATGTGCGAAGAAATGTTAGAGAAAACGTTTTAATGCTTAAGGCTCAAGCCAAAGAACCAAGCAAACCAACAAGTTGGAAAGCTTAAAACCACAGTGAACATCTAGAAACTTGCCAAAAATACACACAAGCTTGTAAATTTAGTGATACAAGAAGAAAAGAGAGAACTAAAGAAAACTATAAAACACCCTAAATTAAACCAACAAGCTTTGCAAAACTTAAACAAGTGGCAATCTAACAAAGTTAGTGAAAGTGCAATATCGAAAACACACTAATGCCAAATAAGGAAGAAATAAGTGCTAAATGTGACATTGTTTGGCACTAATTAATCATTACCAATTACCAAGTAACTACCACGTATCTAGGTCAATATGTTGATTCAATTCAAAAGAATATAAAAAAACTATGCTAATTAACAAAGATTGACTTGGGTAGTTGACATAATGTCAAGCTACAATACATCACAACTCCAATGAGTTGAAAGACTTTAGTACTTAGTTTATGGGAATGTGATTCATATGATCTTGATTTGTGTCCATTTAATACTTCGCGAGAGATCTACCACTCATTGAGTGCAATGTGGATCCCTAACACAAAATGCCTCAACCAATAGATTTTTAGCCACTTAAGATTAAAGAGAATAGGGGAAACAAACAACTTTTGGGGGAAACATTTCACTATTAGGCGCACTTTGAAAAAAAGAGGGAAATCAATGAATAAAACTTAGTGAAATAATTAGAGTAATTATTATTTTTTTGTACATTTTTATTGATACTAGAAAATTACTTGATACTGAGAATATAACTTTTATACTAAATTTATAATAATATCAATCGTCACGCATGGGCCTGTGGTTAACAGACATTAGTAATTAATGAAGAAGAGATGATTAAGGAGGGGTTTGGACAGTGGCCTTCAACCCCCTTTGATCCGTCGTGGCCAGAGGTCGAATCTCTACCCCCTCCCTGTATATGTACCGCCCTTGTGGCTCTTTCGCACAAAAAAAAATGAAGAGAGATGATTTTATTTATTGTGAATTGTTTGTGAAAAAAAAATCTAAATTACAAATCAAATTTATTTTAAACCACTGTTATATTTATATTCATTATCTACGCAGTAATACCATATCGATATAGTTTGTATAACTTTGTAGAAACACATTTTATTAACCCAACTAATGTAATATCATGTTTTTTTACTTGTTTATTCTTACTTTGAATTTTTTCAATATAATTTGATACAAACTATTAACGGAGTAGAATGAAATTTTCAAGTGCAAATGTTATACTTGGAAAATAATAGCCTTTTTTTCTTCGTACTAGGGGAAATGTATTTTGTATCCAATAAGTTAAGCCATAACATTAACAAACAACTCATGTCCTAATTTTCTATGGTTTAAATTACAAACTTTATACTTGTAGTATTATTGCACCCTTGTTGATTTGCAACGATAAGTGAAGGCTTTGTATTGACTTATATATGGTGTATATGTATTCTAATCGAAACTTTTTTCATCCTATAACTAATTAATAAATATGATGTGAACAAAGTATATATATCAAAAGATCAAATATTCTTTGTATTTTTTCAATATTGTTTTCGAATATAATTTGAAAGATTAATTACTCGCGTAGAAAGTTGTACTTTGACAATGACTAAACTAAATTTGTTATCTACCTTAATTTTGTTCTACTAAAAATGATAAGTTCAAACAGCTTAAAAGAAGTTTATGGAGAAGAGAAAGGACATCTAAAAAAAGATAAAGAATTGAGAAGATATAAAGAGTTATTTAAAAAAAGATTTATTAAAATGTGTTTGAAATTCAAATCAATTGAAGTTTGAATTTGAAATGATATTTAAGAGTTTAGGTCGAAATAGGACGCCATTTAATTAACCAATGAAATGCTCAGAACACTTTGGTGTGTGTTGGGTACATACACCTAGTGTATTGTGTAGCCTTTCTCTACTTCGCATATCGATTTGACTATTTGATCAACATTAATTGTACTTAATTTTTCCTTAAACTAATTAATCTCTAAATAAACTTGTTAAATACTATTTACCCTAAACCTTTTGTGTAAAGTAATAAATAAACAAAAGGTACTGTAGACTAGTGGGTGTAAAGGCCTACTACAAACATTCAAACAATCTCAAGTGCTTCCTAAAGTATACAAGACTTTCACTATCTTTGAATTCTAAAAGCTGATTTGAGTTTATGGTATATGCTAGGATAACTACTTTAGTAGATTACTACTTTATTAGTAGGGGGAGCAACACACAACTTCTTTATTTCAAAGATAGCCTAATTCACAAAATTGACTACTATCCAATATTAAATTCAAAATGTTACCAACAATGCGAAGATCCAGATAGTCTCCCTTCATCTCCTTCATGGATTCTCTCCACACCACAAAGAGATTACTTCAAAATGCTTGTACTTTATACCAGTTAAATGGTGGTCGACAAGTTTCTTACGACCGGAGCTTTATGAGATTATTAACCAAAATGTCGTTGGGCAGGGATACTCATACCCTAAAATTCGATGAATGTGAATATGTGTTCCGACCCATTCGCCATCTGAAACACATGTATGGAGGAACGATTGTAAAAAAAAGGCCTGTTGGCAAAAGTTGACCAGCAAAGCATAGCTAATGTCGTAGTGCCTCTCACCTACAATTGATTTCTCTTGACTAAATCATCGGACCCAATTCCATTACCGAAACTTCAGTTTACTGTGTACTCCATCGGAAAGGTGAAATAGTCTAGGATTGGTGGGTTCCAGTGAAATGCCTTACAAGTGTTTCTCTGTGGGCAGTCAATGTCCTTAATTGGCTAACCATACGAGGCTATGCTTTAACACCTTTGGTTTATGTGATTGATGAAACTCACCCAATCTCCTCCACAGTAATCTTCATATCCCAATGGAAACATTGTGATATGGAATAAAATCGTCTCGTCCATCTTTGGGAAACAACCTGTTCCGTATTATGAATCCTACTCACCAATGTTTGCTAGTTTAACAGGCCGGGGAGTCTCAGAAAAATAACTTCAAGTTAATTATAGAGATCTGCGATTATAAATGGGTGGAAATTTGATCGAATCATATCTCGGGGTGGAATGTTGCTGGTGTGGAAGAGAGTCTGCAATTGATGTCAATGTGGATGAGGGGTGGGAATATGACTTGAGAAATTGAAGGTCAAATTAAGGTATTTTATTGTATTACTTGTAATCTGTTGGTAATGATATTTCCTTGTTAACACTTTGCATAGGATGTAATCGCTGATCTGGTTATTAATTTCAGCAGTTGTTGAGGATGACATGGGTGATTCGGTGGAAACATTGAAGTTTATTGGGGTTGGCAAAACAATGGTGGATTTCCGATGTTATTATGAGCTTGGTATTTGAATTAGGCTATTTAATTGGTAAGTTAAATTAAGGATAATGGTCATGAATTTAACTTGTTTCTTATCAAATTGATGATTTTACTAAAAATTTGGAAATTAATTGAACTTCATCTTTATTTCAGGGTCTGTGATTACAAATAATGAGAATATGTCGTGGGAGACCACTGATTTTTTGATTGTTCTATTGTAGTTGGTCATCGGAATCGCTATGTATTAGGGCTGAGCAAAACTATCTGAAAATCGAAAAAATTCCGAATATTCGAACTCCGCATCCGATCTGATTTTTTTTTGGATATCCAGTTCGAAATTTGGAAAACTCAGGATATCCGGATACATTTGGGATATTTTAAAATTTTCGGATATCCGAATTCAAAAAATACCGAAAAATCGGATACGGATTTCGGATATCCGGGGGATCGGATATCAATATCGGATATCAGTACTTATCAAATATTATTTTCTTATGAATTTGAATATTTTATAATATATTTTTATAATTTTTAAAAATATATTAGTCAAAAATCGATATCGGATATCCGTAGTATCCGATCCGAAAATTTTTCGAATATCGGATATTCGAAACGATTTCTGATCGATAGGATATCAGATATCCAGATTTTCGGTATGATTCGATTCCGAATCGTACGGATTTCGGATATCCAGGGGGAATCGAATCAATGGATATCTGGTACTTATCCGAAAATATTAATTCTTTTTCATGAATTTAATATTTTATAATAATTTTCTATAATTTGAAAAAATATTTTAGTCAAAATCGATATCCGGATCAGTAGTATCGATCCGAAAATTTATCGGATATCGGATATCCGAAACTAGAGGTTGATCATGGGCTGGGTCGGGCCGGGTTGGGCCGGGCTTTCATGTAAGATTAGGCTTTAATCGGGTGGGCCGGGCTTGAACGGCTAATTTGTTTCCAGCCTCGAAATGGGGGGCTTGCGGGCTTTTCGGGCTTTTCGGCCCGGGCAAAATATTAACCTAAATGCACAAAGTGATGACCAAGCACAAGTTTCGAGAAATCGGGTGGGCCCGGCCCGCCCGATTTCGGGCGAAAAATTTGTCAAGCCGCTAAAATTTTCGGGCCGGTCGGGCCTAGCGCGGCGGTTGTTTGATAACTCTATCCGAAAATTTCAGATCGGGATATGGATATTAGATATCCAGATTTTCGGATACGGATATCAAGATTAGTACATAGTATGTATTACCTTAGATTATTATAGTTTCATGAGTATTAGTTGCTAGAGTGCTCTAAAATTCAATGATTTGATGGTTCAGGAATTTGATGTTCTCCTTTCATTAAGGAGTAGGTAGTTTGTTTTGTCATAGTATTAATTTTTGATGGTGTTTTTAATGAATTCTTATTATTACTTACTTCCACTAAGCTCTTATTAATTCTAGCTTTATTTTATTATAGCTTCTAGCTCTTATTGGAATTACTACACGTGTATGGAAGAATGATGACTAGGAGTAAATGAATGAATGAAAAGCCTCCTCTCCTGTCCCTCTAAGCCACAAGCAACTTGACAGTACTGTAGACTGTGGTTCAATTAATTGTGTTATCCGTATAATACAGCATAAATTCATGTAAAGTGTTGGTTAATCCTAATTACTAAAAAAATATTTTAAAACATCGTATGCATAAGTATTTACATATATTTATTACTTAATCAATCATCAAAATTTGCTTTCCATGATCACTGAAATTTTACAAGATTTCCTCGTATTAATTACTTGGAATACAATTTGATTCATTTATATCAGAAGTAACTCTGATAAGATGTTACAAAAAGGGCATTAAGGTCCTTTAACACAAAAGGTTTGTTTTCATTTCATTAGTCATAAAATCATGTGCACCACTTAGCATTTGGCTCTCATCTAAAATCTCTTTTTTTCATTCATTCTGTTGTAGAATTACCCAAAATCCATGGTTCGTAAAGCATTTCATCCTCCGCACACATTGTCTAACATTTTAAAATAGTCCGTCCAACAAAATGTTAATCAAGCTTTTGATTTAACTAACATTAAAAAACAATGAAAACAAATTTTTACTGTGTGCGTGAACAACATCATATACAAGTCACCAATAACAAGCAGGCAAATCATCCCATTATTCTTCCTCAAATCAGTCTGACACCATCAAAATTCATGATTCACAGTTTCAATCTTTTTGAAATTTCCCCAATTCAACTCGTGCAACATAACGCTTTCAGTAGAGTCAACTGTGTAGTAATAACAGATATATTTGACAACATCTATCAAGTCCCAACAAGTTAAATCCAATGTATAAAGAATTATGGGAGATACCAACGCACTCATCCCCACCAACTTGGTTAAGCAATTCAGGTTTATTCCCTCTCTTTCAAAATATCGCATTTTCTTTTCCTTCCAATAATACACATAAATGAACAATATCCATGTCATCAACCGGAAGCAAAAACTGAAAATAATTTTTTCTTAAAATAATCGAAATGTTTACAATTCTGGTAATAGTGTTATCAAGTCATTAAAATAAATGAAATGTAAATAACCTCGGATTTTCTTTGGATTTTCCAACCTAACCATCCTGGAGCAGATTCGACACATGTTACTAACTCTAGCGTGTACTATATCAATAGGTCTTCTCACAAAAAGGCAGAAATCACATCTCGCTAAAAACAAATGGATAATTTCGCCCCATAAGCTCTTGACACTATTTACAAAAAATAAAAGAAATAAAAAAATAAACACATCAACTGATTTAAATCCAGTATCTGGACGCAAGTGAAACATCAGTTGACGTACTTA